>CM043320.1:23120442-23365442 GCA_023736055.1 Quercus glauca | reverse complement strand
CCCTTAAAAAACTTTGCAAGAAGAGAGTTCATGTTATGATAGATTTTCACAGCCTGTCTTTCTGAAACATTTTAAACAAAATTCATCAAAGCATCTTAGTGTAAAACAGAAATAAAGATTACATACATAAAGAAACATGTGTATAAAGAGAGAAAAGAAACAACACATGGAGAGATAGGTGAAGAAACATACATAATCATATATATATATATATATATAATTACAATGTATGACATAAATAAATAGTCACAAGACTAGTGTACAAGAGGATAACGGAACCAAAAAGAAAAGTACATAAAATCCTTACTACATTCCTCAAGAATATAAACACTCCCCCTAACAAAAAAATATCCTATACTAACTCTCCCCCTAAATACAAGACTACTCTCATCCCAAAACTACTTCCCCTTTTTGTCACGAATGACAAAGGGTGAGTCACCGAAAGGTCATCATCTCATCATCACTGGAGGAGCTAGTATCCGCATCATCACCATCATCATTATCCTCACCATCCTCATCTGTCGAAGCCTCTGGAGAAGGAGAGGGAGAAGCAGCAAAACCACTAAGGTGAGCCTGTCGTCGTGCTATACAACCGACACAGGTGTTCACCTAACACAACTCATCAAAGAGAGTGTCAAGGCGAGCATCCATTCGCTGAAGCTGCGCCATGATAGCCTCAAGGGACCTTTTACAAAGCCTGAGCCTGGGGTGTTTTGCTTCCCACCCCATGTGGAAGGTGTCTCACAGAAGTGAGATAGAAGCTCATCTCTGGACACAATCCGAAAATGCTGACAACTGGGGTAATCAGGATGTGATACCCTCAGGACATGTAGTACCTCTAGGAATGGCAACGGGTTGGGTTTGGGCCAGGTTTCTTTATACCTGAACCCAACCCGCAGGTCTGTATCCGTTACCTGAACTCGACCTGGTTAATAAAAGGATTTTTTTTTTCAGGCTCCAAACCTTGCCTGTCGGGCCCCACGGGCCCCGCCCACTTTAGGCCCAATCCTAAGTCCTAATGGCCTAAAACATGGCCCAATTTTTTTTATTTAAAATTTTCGTTATTAATTTAATAAATCTCAGATTTCTACACTAATTTAATTTACAATAATTATTTTAGATTTCTACAATAATTTTAGATTTCAAATTTCACATAAATCTACAATAATTTACTTTTAGATTTCTCATTTTCCCTTTCAAAACACAAACCCAAATATAGAAATCACAAACTCAAAAACAAAAATCACAAGAAATAATACATAAAAATTACAAACCCATACATAAATCCTATATAAATAACCCGAATACATAAAACAAAATTCTTCCTTACAACAAGATCTGCCACAAGTTCAAATATATACAAAATAAATCCCCCAAATCCAAATCCTAGACCATTACATCAAGTTCAAAAAACTACAAAATAAATCCCACAAATGAATATACACAATAATACCCCTTTCAAGCACCAAGTAATGAACCTAAAAAAAAAAAAAAGGAGAGATCTTGGCGAAGGTGGCAGATCTTGGTTGAGCTACACTTGGAGAAGACAGATCGAAGAAAGAAACAAACAAACCTGTGATGATCTTGAGACCGGCGGTGACAGAGCTTGAGACTGACGGTGACAGAGCTTGAGGCTGGCGGTGAGATCGTGTGATGGTGGCAGTGACAGAGGTCAGAGCATGAGGTTGAGTCTGTGAGTGAGAGTGAGTGAGAGAGGGAGAAGAGGGTGAGTCTGTGAGTTAGAGAGGGAAAGGAGAGTGAGGCTATGAGGGAAATGGATGGGGAGTGGGATGGCTGAGTGTGGAATATGAGAGGAAGTAGGGTTTTTTCATTATATATATATATATATATATAAAGGGGTTTTTGGGTAATTATATACTTAAACTGGTCGAGTCTGGGTCAGGTATGACAAAAACCTGGACCCAACTCAGACCCGCTTCGGGTTTTTTTTTTAAAGACCCATACTCAACCCTATTATTTATTGGGCCAGGTAAAATCCAACCCATTAGGGTCGGGCCGGACCAGGTATTTGCGGGTTGGACTTTTATTGCCATCCCTAAGTACCTCGAATATAAGATTCGAGGTAACTATGATACGTGTACCTCGAAATGTCGTGGCAAAACGAGGTACAGAGGTATCGATGTTGTACATGTTGGAGTAAAACTCATGTATAAACACAACGAGACACCAAAAGGGTATCTTATAAAGAGATTCCTAGCCTTGAGTCCAAATGACCACAGGGAGAGGAGTGTCGAAAAAGTTCGACAAAACAACATGGTGCTCTGGATGAATGCCACGTTTCTGGAAGTTCTCAAGGAAGTCCTGTTGGGCCTTCCTATCAGGGAACAAAATGTGAAGAAGGGGAACAGGAGGATCAGAAGAAGAAGACCAAGAACCAAGAGGGTTCCGAGCTGGAGTGGATTTGCACTTAGGTTCCATGCGCAGTCTATCTGTGAGAGAGAGAGAGAGAGAGAGGAAAAGCATCACAAACAGAAAAAATAGAAAGAAAATAAAGGATACGTATGTTTGAAATATGCATGAACATGTGACGTGCAAAATTGAAATTGCATCATGGGTAAAAACCTAATCCAAACCTACCAGCACACGTCAACAATTATCAAGCACACATCTAAATGCATGAAACATTGTTATAATGCTAATGAAATGTAATGCATGATCATATATCATCAAATTCACAAAGCCCAACCCAAAAATTTCAAGAAAAACTCAAAAACCCCAAAAATTTTGAAAACCCCAAAACCTAGGTCTAGAATGCATGAATGCATGAAAAAGGGAGAAGATTAGAACACTTACCAAGTGTTTTGATCTTGATCTAGGCCGAAGAACACATGGGTAGAAGTTTTTGAGTGAGTGAGAAGTGTTTAGGGCGAGTGAAAAGGTTTTCTGTCGAGAGAAAGGTGAGAAAAATGAAATATAATTTCATGCCCAACCCTTAAATAGAAATTGCAGCTCGATGGATCAAAGTATCTGTCGAGCACTAAATCTCGATAGAAGTTCATCTGTCAAGGTGCTGTTGAGGATTTGACGACGGTAAAAACACTTCGATGGGTTGAGAAGCTGTCGAGAATCTATTGTCCAGATAGAAAGTTTCTAGATGGAACGAGAAGTTGTTAAGAATCTATTGAGAAGAAATCTAGGAACCTTGATGGATCGAGATTGTGATAACTTCTATTGAGAAAAGAAGAAATAAGGGCTCAATAGAAACGAATCTGTCAAGGATCTATCGAGAAGCTGTCGAGCTTGAAAAAAAGGAGTTTTTCAAGGAGGAAAAAC
Source organism: Quercus glauca (assembly GCA_023736055.1). NCBI lineage: Eukaryota > Viridiplantae > Streptophyta > Magnoliopsida > Fagales > Fagaceae > Quercus > Quercus glauca. Next base: position 23,362,148 of record CM043320.1, on the reverse strand, counting down.
ACAAAGAGATGAATGCAACAAGCAAGCTACTCAAACATAGATCCAATCAACATATTAAGCTCTCAAAACATCTCTCAACATACATGCAAAGCATTCAAGATCCAAAACACATACACACACTAAACAAGTCTAACTGATTTTATATTTCAAAAACAAGTTAAAACAGTTTAATGAGCATATATTAATACATGTATTCTTTGTGATGGCCAAATCACAACGTATCTGCACATGTATCAAAAGTAGCAAAGAATTTGCATGTTGTGTGTGAAAACATAGCAAGATTTCATAAGTGTCTCATATTATGACAATTTGAGATATGAGAAAATCAAATACACTCACACACAATTATAACTGTTTGTTGGGCACTATCATCTTCGAGGTACATCCTATAACTCCTACATCTCCTAGAAACACGCTTGCAACCATATTTAAAAGCATTTTGATTTTTTTTTTTTTTTTGCTTTTAATTTTCTTTGCATATTTTTCTTTTTGAGCATATCATGCATGGCATAAAAGAGAGAGAAGAATACATATCCAATTATGTAAGCTTAAACATCACCATTTTGCTATGCCAAAGCACATAGATGTTGTTCATGATTGGCGGGTTTTAGTGGTGAGATGGTTATTTATGCCTTTATCTTAGGATTTTTTAGTCATTCCCATAAAAAAAGAAAAAAGTGATATGAGTGTTAAGTATAAAAGATCACTTAATCATACTCATCACAAACACAAGCCACAAAGCTCACTTGCTTAGTTGTGCTTTGAGATGCTTATCTAAGCTACAAGAGATATAGAGTTTAGAAAACTTTATTTCAATGGTCATCCAAGGTACACAAGTACCAATATACACAAAACACACACTGTTTTTGTCTTTTTTTTTAAAAAAAAAATTGGTGAAAAGCAAAAATAAGCAAAAACTAAAAATAAACAAACAAAAACATGTTAAACAAAACAAAGTATAAAACTAGACTGACTCAAAAACAAGAAAGCAAAACAAACAAGTAATGCATAACCATAAGGGGGAGAGAGAGAAAAAATGTAACTAAATCACTTTGAGCCTTTTTCCTTCCATACCTTGGAAGAACTTTTCCTTCCTTTGACTCCGAGGAGAGGGGGGGAACATTTGAAACCGTTCAAGTTCGAAAGGAACGTGAGAGTTGAATGCTAAAAAATGTGTTGAAAACACAAAAAATGTTTAGACCCCGAAATTAAAGTTACGGCTCGATAGATTTTACTCTAACTTAAAACTAAGCACGGAATAGAGTAAATGCGAGCGGATAAACAACCAAGCTACTCTAACCACTAATCATTATAACACGCAGTAAAATGAAAGGTAAAAGAGTAGGGAAGAAGAATGCAAACACAAGATAACACGCCGATGTGTTATCGAAGAGGAAACCAAAGAACTCGGCGAAAAACTTCTCCGCCGCCCTCCAAGCGGTAATCGATCCACTAGACAATCAATTGGGATACATGGGTTAGCAAGAGACCATCCAAGCCTAATCTACCCGATGCACCTAAGCCCTCCAAGCTCCTACTCCATTAAGGCTTTTCGGAACGATGTCTTGTCTAGTTCTTCAGATCCTGCAACAAGCTCCAGGTTGCATCTGCCATCCTTGGCTTCTTCCAATACTTCCTAGCAACACCAAAACCTCACTGAATACTCTGAAAGGCTGTGGTAATTGTTTGGGCTATCAACCTCTTAATGGTATAGAAATGGAGAGGTAGGAGGTGAGGAAAATCCACAAGCAATTGTGTAGAGTATTGTGGGTATAACAATCTCTAACTGTTAAGGTTTATGGCTAGGGTTTTCTCTTAGAAGCACTCCTCAACATTTGTAGGTAATGTGGGTATATATAGTGTGGGTACGAAAAGTGTGTTTCAGATAGCACAGTCTGGCAAAACAGAATGTTTCGCAAGTGTCTTGCGGGAAGGCCTTACCCGCGAGCTACTCGCTAAACACAGCTGTCTCCATCTGTACTGACTCTTTGCATTCCAGTCATGTGCAGGGCACATGCGTCACTTCGCGAGATGCTTAGTAGCGAGCTACCTGCGAGAAATCTTCTGTCTTCAATTGCTTGAGTCTTCATACACTCTCTCTCTCTAACACACAACCCTTACAATTAAATCCCACAATAAATACAGGGTACAAAAGATTGAATAAAATTACAATCAAATTTGGCATGGATTAAAAGCCAATCAAAACACATAGTTGTAAATTACAACTTTACAATCTCCCCCTTTGGCTATTCCATGAAAAAACCATTAAAACAAACTCTAGACTTAAACGTGAATATGGGAACAGTGGCAAAACTCATTCACACGTAATCTAGAAGCTGTGAAGCACTTGCACGTGTTTACTTGTAGCCTGAAACACTTGCACACAAATAAACTTTCATTAAGCTTATGAGAAGTTGAATACATGGTACATACATGAGCAAGTAAAACGCGATCAAGTTTGTAAATACTGTAAAACATGTAAGCATATCTTGATCATACAAGGACAGTCATTAGAGAATGACTACAATGAACATTTAGCAAGTAAATGCTCATCCAGACACGCAATGCAATTAAGATCAATCACAAGGATTAATTGCATGTCCAACACTCAACCAATGCAAAATACTCGAAGTATTTGCATCTAGGAAACAAGATCCTACTAGGGAACAAGAGTAAGGTACTTAAGACATATTAGCAACATCTTAAAAGTACACAAAAATGCTACAAAGCATTGAGATAACCACAAATACTGAATATTAAACTGAAATTAAGAACAATGTACTAAAGCTTTAAATAAAAGCAGTAAAAACAAGAACAACTATCCAAGAGTTATAGATGCTGAAACAGTTTAAACCAAAACATAACTAAAGCTAAACTGCCTGTAATGAACCAATGTATCTAAGGTCAAAGCTATGCTCCCCCTCAACTGTGCAAGCTCCCCCTAAAAAATTTCTCCCCCTTTTTGACAGGAATGGCCAAAGAGGCTAGAACTGATTGGGCTCTGAATCTGATCCGTGCGTCACGGGTAAATCATTGATCTGGGAGGATAAGGCAGTGATCTGGCCCTTAACATAGGCAAACTAGTCTGCGGTGTGCTGCACATGTAAGTTAAGCATGGTCGACATCTGGTCCATTTTAACTAGTTGACGATCAAGTCTGTTTGATCCTCGTGCTAGTGCTGAAGATGAGGGCTGAGCTGAAGGCTCTAGATCAGTGGTGAATCTGTCTATCTCATCCCCTGTGTCACCTCCCTCCCCTTCAACATGAGCCCATGGTATCGTATGCACACCTGTTTTGGAGCCATTTATATAAGCTATGCTTCTAGTCATTATGTGTGCACCAATAGGATAGTCCCTCTAAATCACTGTGAGGCTATTAGGAATTTTGATCCTTGTCTGTGCAATGAGGCCCATAATGAGTGAGGGGAATGGCATGACTGTTCTGGAAGTTTGCTTCTCAATGCTCTTCTTCAAAATGTGGAAAATGTGTCCACAAATATCTATCTCTTTGTGGGTAAAGAGATCATACAGGAAGATTGTCCTTGGAGCAGACAATGTGGTAAGGTTGGTGACCAGATATAGATTGTGGATCATCACATGAGTAAGTGTCCTCATCTCCGGAGAGAATGGTATTGTGTTCATGGATGATTTCTTCGGTGTACCACCAAGTATCCTTATCATCTCCTCAGCAGAACCCAATCTATCCTCATATTGCACTGTAATTGGCTGTGAGGGAGGATGAACTTCTAGGAAATCCTAAATACTTTCCCTAGTAATGACAAACTCTTTGTGTCTCACCCAGCAGTTTATGTGATTTTCTTCTACACTAGCATTGGAGAAGAACTCTTTAATGATCTCTGAGTACACAACTCCACTCGGGTTCAAGAGCTTTGTCCATGTCTTGTCCTTGAACACTTCAAGTATGAAAGTGTCCTCAAGTGATTCCATTTGTATGACCCTTTCCATGATGATAGTTTTATCCTTATAGCAGTCATTATACTTCATATCAGCCTCAGTAGACCTGAAGTTATCAGAATCAGTGTGTGCACGTTTGGAGGATGATCTCTTAGGAGCTGCATGCTTAGTAGGAGACATTTGCACAAAGGAACACAGAACAGAAAAGAAATAAGTGCAAAAACACAAAACAAAACGCAAAAAAACATGATTAGATACATGTTAGTTCAAAACAAAGGTAAAACAACCTAAAACAGAGCGTAACCAACTCAAAATAGAGTAGATGAACTTAAAATAGCTTGCTATTAGACGTTAAAACAGGTAAACAAAAGAATGCATGAATTAAGTGACTGTGCATGTGTGTGTTTGGGTTGTGCATGTGCTGATGCATGTGAGTGCAGCAGGTGATGCATTGGGTGTGCCTAGAGGATGCCTAGTGTGTGCATGGCATGGCATTGAGGCACAAATTGGGAAAATTTGTAAAAACACATACCCTTTGACCAAAACATGTTACACATGTTCAATTAAGAGTAAACCCAAGCATTGGAACTCAGTTAAGTCCAATTCAACACAAAAGTGTCGCTAGGACATTCTGTCAAACACCTAACATGCAACAAGGCACTACAACTACGAACAATGCATGAACATGGTGAAAACTGCCTCAATACATGCTTAATTTGCCACATGGGGCCTACACAGACACAAACATAGCAAATGGGACTCAGCCCAATCAAAATTTTGGAAAATGTTTTACAAAATTAAGAGTTCCAACCCATTTTCGAAAAAATCCCCAAATTTTAGAACCCTAACTTAAATTTCTGCATAATCTCAGAAAAACATGAAGAAAATGTTTTGGAAAACATATCTTGAAGTTGGAAATGTAGAAATAGGCTTGAGAGAGATGGGGTTTGAGAGAAAAGATGCTTTGGGTTGGACAAGGTTCGTGAGAGGCAATGAGAGGGAAGTTAAAAGTATTTGAAAACATGTCACATCTGCTACATAAAAACTGAAAACACGCGTTTTTCATGGGTTAGGCAGTAGCGTGACAATCGTGAGACAGTCGCGAGAATGGCCACTGAAGCTCAAAAACTTTCGTGAGAAGCTTTTAGTTGCGAGATAGTCACGATAGCCTCTATATGATTGAAAAAAAAAAAATTCCAGTTTTTTCCTAAAAACATTTCGTAGGAAGTGTTTAGTTGTGAAATACTCACGAGGCAGTAGCGAGACTCTCTGTATTAAAATGTGACTTTTTAATTTCCCTTAAGCACATTTCGCGGGAAGCTTTAAGTCACAAGCTTCTCGCAAAACAGCCTTTGAACCAGTTTCTGAAGAAAAACACATAAATGCAATTTGAGCAAAAACTAAAAACATGAAAGTATAAAATCACTTTAAAAAACATATAAAACACTCAAAAATCTTTTTGGGTTTGATCAGCAAGTACTTGAGCATACACATCACATTTGAACATGTACAATCACACAAATGAGATAAGCATTAATTGAATCAAAGTCTTGTGTGTTGTGGGTGAGTATCAAATGTGGAATAGTCTTTAGACCAAAGTGAAGTTTCAATGATCAATTCAATCAAGTCATACACAATTGGTACTAAGTCAAGTGGACTATCTCAATTATAGAAATGAGCATATATGACCTCCCACAAGAGAATGATTACAAAACTTAGAAGCTTTTCATTTGGCTTCTGCATAAATCATAACATTTGACCCTTTTTGGATAATACATCTCTTTTCGAGATTGATGCTTGAAATTTTTGATATTTCAACATTGAGAATTAGCCTTTGGCTTTTTAAGCACCATACATTTCAATATAAAAGTCACTTTTCCTTTTTCCTAGTCAAATACTAGTATGTGCGACAGGCTTTTGCAGCTCATTATCTCTTTTCATTTGGAGATTTACATTTGTTGAGCTCTTTAAGCAAAAACATAAAAAATAAAGGTGGGAAGAGATACAAACACAAGTCTATGCAAGTATCAAGACCATCAAGACTATTGACCAATCATTCATGACAAGCTTGAAGATCTATTTACAATAATTACACATAGTTTTCAAGATTTCTCCCACACAGTTATATGTGCATACAGAACAAGCTAAGCTCGTAAATGCATTACACCATTAGTACGAAGGTACTAGGCCAAACTCACATGCGATACACATAACACAAGTGATTAAACTTTTTGAAGATTTTTCAATTTTTGTGGGTTTTTGAATTTTGAACACACTAAAAAACAGAACAAATAAAGTAATATCAACAAAAATAGGTACAAACCAAAACTAGTAAAAGAAAACAGATCTAACTAAACATGTGAGACCTATACTCCAGGTATGCAACAATGAGCAAAATAGGTTCACACAAGAGATAGAATTCAAGGAATGATACCGACACCAATGGTTTTACGCAAAGACTCAAACCTCAGACCATTAAGAGGTTTTGTAAATATGTCTGCCTTCTGGTTGTCAGTGTTGATGAACTCCAAATACACAATCTTTTCTTCCACCATATCTCGAATGAAGTGGTACTGGATCTCAATATGCTTTGATTTCGAGTGTTGAACTGGATTTTTTGACAAATTTATAGCACTCGTATTATCACAGAATACACACATAGTGTCTTGAATAATTCCATAATAATGTAGAAGCTTCTTCATCCATAGTAATTTTGCATAGCAACTCGTCACTGCAATGTACTCAGCTTCAGCCGTTGATAGAGAAACTGAATTTTGCTTTTTGCTCATCCATGACACCAAGTTATTTCTAAGATAAAAACACCCACCAGAAGTGCTTTTCCTATCATCAATGCACCCGGCCAAAGGCTAACTCTCAGAATATCCAGCTAAGCACTCATTCAAGTCTCTTGAATACCAAATTCCATAGTCAGATATGCCATTGATGTAACGGATAATTCGTTTGACTGTTGTCAAGTGTGACTCTTTGAGTACTACCTGAAATTGAGCACATACTCCTACACTGAAAGTGATGTCCGGTCTACTCGCAGTGAGATAGAGAAGACTACCGATCATGCTTCGATAAAGTGTTGGATCCACTTCTACACCAGCTGCATCACGACTTAGTTTTGCTGAGGAACTCATTCGAGTGGAAGTATGTTTCTTAGAGTCTATGCTGAATCTTTTTACAAGATTTTTGGCATATTTCTCTTGAGAGATAAATATCCCATCTTTTCATTGTTCACTTGAAGCCCTAGAAAGTAGTTTAGTTCCCCCACCATGCTCATCTCAAACTCCCTTTTCATTTCTTCTAAAAATTCATGAGCTAGGTGATCGATTGTGGATCTAAAGACAATGTAATCCACATATACTTGAGCAACAAGGAGAAATCTCTCATCTCTTTTGACAAACAGAGTTCGATCAGCTTGACCTCTCTTGAAACCATGATCTAAGAGGTATGTGGTGAGGTGATCATACCAAACTCTTAGTGCCTATTTCAACCCATATAATGCCTTCTTTAGCCTTAACACATGGTCCGGAAAGTGAGGATCATGAAATCCCTTTGGTTGCTCAACAAACACTTCTTCGTTTTGAAACCTGTTCAAGAAAGCACTCTTCACACCCATTTGGTATAACTCGAAATTCATAATACACGCTATGGAGAGAGGAATTCAGATTGACTCTAGTCTAGCAACTTGAGCAAATGACTCATCAAAGTCTATGCCTTCAACTTGTGTATATCCTTGAGCCACTAATCTAGATTTGTTTCGGACTACTTCACCATCTTCATCAGTCTTGTTCTTGAAGATCCATTTGGTGCCAATTATATGTGTATCCTTGGGCCTTGGTACCAACTCTTATACATCATTTCTAACAAATTGATGCAACTCTTGGTGCATGGACTCTACCCAATTCTTATCTTTCAAAGCTTCCTCCACTTTCTTGGGTTCAAATTATGCAAGATAAAAGTTGTACGTCACATGATTCACACTATAGGCCGGTCCTTTTCTCAAATGAAGTCCTTCATCAACATTACCAATGATATTGCTTGAGGGATGATTGAGAGTTACCGTTGACAATGGTCTTTTGGAAGTGGAAGGTTCCTCATCACGAGAGATTAGAGGTTGAACTTTCGGAGGGGTGACTAGGCTTGAAGATCCTTGTGTTGATCTACTCTCCCTTCTTGATATAGGAGGTGTAAACTCCTTTTTCAGTGATTCTTTCTCATCATCATCACCTTGAGACATGTTGTCATCACCCTCACTCTTCTTAAGGTTTGATCCTTCACCCTCATCATCAATATCCTTTTCAGATATGGTGTCATCGATGACCACATTTATCGATTCCATCACGGTCTTAGTGCGCTTATTGTACACTCTATATGCTTGGCTATTTGTGGAATAGCCTAGGAATATCCCTTCATCACTCTTAGCATTAAATTTTCTAGGATTCTTCCTATCATTGAGAATGTAACACTTGCTTCCAAATATTCGGAAATATTTCACCTTCGGCTTCTTTTCTCTCCACATTTCATATGATGTCTTCTTTGTTCTTGCTCGGAAGTAAATCCTATTCCTAATGTGACATGAAGTATTCACTGCTTCAGCCCAAAACTTCTGTGGAATGTTTTTGTTGAGTAACATTACTCGTGCAATCTCTTGAATCACCTGGTTCTTTCTTTCAACTACCCTATTCTGTTGTGGAGTCTTTGGAGTTGAAAATTCCTTCTTGATACCGTGTTCATTGCAAAATGCTTCAGACTTTGCATTTTCAAACTCCTTCCCATGATCACTTCTGATTTTGACTATGGGAACTCCCTTTTCATTCTGCAGCCTCTTGCATAACCTTTCCATCTTGTCACATGCTTCCAACTTCTCTCTAAGAAAATCCACCTAAGAGTATCTCGAGAAATCGTCAACTACCACCATAATATAGCGCTTTCCACCCATGCTTTCTGTTCTCGTTGGACCCATTAGATCCACATGTAGTAACTCCAAAGGCGAGATGTAGCTCCAACATTTACTTTAGGGTGGCTTGACATGGACCACAAACATTCTTCTCAATTTTCCCAAACTTTGGTAAACCTACCACTGCTTCAAGCTTTGACACTTTAGCAACTTGCTTGTAATTTGCATGTCCGAGGTGTTGATGCCATAACTCCAAAAGATTCACTCGAGTACTTCGACATGCTATGCTAGGTTTGGGAATAACCCCATAACAATTGTCGGTTGTCCTTAGTCCCTTCAAAACGTAAACACCTTCTTCATTTGGGATTAGACACCTTTTCTTTGAAAATTGGACTAAGAAATCTTCATCACATATTTGAATGATACTTAGCAAGTTCACTTTCAGTTCTTTAATGTACAGCACATCAGTCAATAAAGGCAATCCTGGAATATCAATAGTTCCCTTTCCAAGAACTTATGAGTGACTACCATCTCCAAATGTCACAAAACCATCTTCCTTCTCTTAGAGGGTTTTGAACAAAGATTTATCTCCAGTCATATGCCTTGAACAACTGCTGTCAAGATACCACAAACATGAGATAGGCATTCTTGACCATCAAAGCAAGACTCATCTTTCTTTACTTCATTCATAGATGAGTTAAGCTTTCTTTTCAGACCATCAAGTTTATCAAACAAATGTCTATTCCTTCTCCTATATTTATCAATTAAGGAATTTGACTCACACAAGCTATTATGAATATCATGATTTCTATGAACTAATGATTTCAGCATGTGTATAAAGATTCTAGCATGTTTCTTTGATTTGAATAACTCTAAAAGCTCATTGCTGGGACAGTCTCCAAATATGCTCATAGAGTCATTATCACAAACACCTTTACTACGCTTCATGTTGGCCTTTGCCATATCACTTTCCATAGAAAGCCAAAGGGTTTAGGATCACACTCAGGTAATAAAACCACAGCGAGTGTACCTGCTCTGATACCAATTGAATATTCAGAAATGTATTGAAAACACAAGAGCTGTTTAGACCCCCAAATTAAAGTTACAGCTCGATAGATTTTACTCTAACTTAAACTAAGTGTGGAATAGAGTAAATGCGAGTGGATAAACAACCAAGCTACTCTAACCAATAATCATTATAATACAGTAGTAAAATGAAAGGTAAAAGAGTAGGGAAGAAGAATGCAAACACAAGATAACACGCCGATGTGTTATCGAAGAGAAAACTGAAGAACTCAGCTAAAAACCTCTCTGTCGCCCTCCAAGCGATAATCAATCAACTAGACAATTAGTTGGGATACATGGGTTAGCAAGAGACGCTCCAAGCGTAATCTACCCGATTTACCTAAGCCCTCCAAGCTCCTACTCCAATAAGGCTTCTCGAAACCGTGTCTTGTCTAGTTCTCCGGATCCTGCAACAAGCTCCATGTTGCATCTTCCATCCTTGACTTCTTCCAATGCTTCCCAACAGCACCAAAACCTCACTGAACACTCTAAAAGGGTGTGGTAAGTGTTTGGGCTATCAACCTCTCAATGGTATGGAAATGGAGAGATAGGAGGTAAGGAAAATCCACATGCAATTGTGTAGAGGATTGTGGGTATAACAATCTCTAACTCTCAAGGTTTATGGCTAAGGTTTTCTCTCAGAAGCACTCCTCAACATTTGTGGGTAATGTGAGTATATATAGTGTGGGTATAGAAAGTGTGTATCAGATAGCACAGTTGGCAAAATAGAATGTTTCACGAGTGTCTCGCGGGAAGGCCTTACCCATGAGCTACTCGCAAAACACAGCTGTTTCCATTTGTACTGACTCTTCACATTCCAGTCATGTGCAGGGCACATGAATCACTTCGCGGAATGCTTAGTAGCGAGCTACCCGCGAGAAATCTCCTGTCTTCAATTGCTTGAGTCTTCACACACTCTCTCTCTTTAACACACAATCCTTACAATTAAATTTCACAATAAATACAGTGTACAAAAGATTGAATAAAATTACAATCAAATTTGGCACGAAATAAAAGTCAATCAAAACACATAGTTGAAAATTACAACTTTACAAGGGCATTGAGAAGATCTCTAAGAGGAGCAAAAGAGGATGGAAACTGATTCTGGTTTCTGGGCGAGAGCATACTCTTGCTTTGTTGAGTGGCTATCCACTTATAGCAATTTGGGCGAGTATGCCCTGAAGCTCCACAGTGATGACAGAAATGTAGCTTCTTCAGTTGAGACCTTTTATTGTTAATTTTCTTAGTCCTAGGGTTTCTAGTCTCTTTCTTTTCAACCTTAAGGGGTGCTCCTAAAAAAGTTATACCTTTATCTAGGTTCTTACTAGCTATTTCAGTTTTAAATTCATTGTTCTCAAAATTAACATTATCAGTAGGTGAGATAAATAAAGTTGTACTAGAGGAGGCAATATTAAGAGAAGAGAAATCGTACCCCAAACCGATTTTATCAAAAGTAGCTTTCTGAAAGCTTAGCATCTCATCGAGCTTTGTACTGGAAGTCCTTTCCAATTGAGCTCTGACTTGGAACAATTATGCTTGAAGCTTCTTTGTCCTTTCAGCAAGGAAGTTGTTTTTAAATCGCAGTGCTCTAATGGTTTGATTGGCTTCATCAATCTTGGTAGAGAGCTCCTCTCAATCTAGCTCAACATCACTTAGCTTCTTGGTGGCCAACCTAAACAGTTTATCATGCTTCTTAGAAACCTTGTACACTTTTGCATAGGCTGTATGGATATCTTGCTTTTCCCAACTGACTTAAGATATGTTGGACATTCTTGTTTCATGTGTCCAAAACCTTGACAACCGAAGCACTTTGTTCCGGAGGGAATAGTGTACTGATCATCATCCTTAGCATCCTTCTTTCCTTTGTCTTGGCTCTTGAAATGAGAAGAACTAGATTGCTTATGTTCCTTATCAAATCCTTTCGCATTGGTATTCTTTATGAACTTCTTGAACTGCCTAGTGATGTAGGATTTCATCTTGGAATCTTCATCATCAGAAGACTCATCAATCTCATTACTTTTGGCCTTCAGTGCCATACTCTTGCTTTTGCTTCCTTTCCCGATTCTAGTAAAACCCAATTCATAGGTTTGCAAGTTGCAAACCTATGATTCTTCAATGGCAGTGATCTTAGCATGAAATCTCTCAGGCAGAAACCTTAGCACCTTTCTTACAGCCTTGGGTTTGAGAATGGTTTCCCCAAGATTAAAGGCAAAGTCAACTATGTTTTTTAGCTTGGCATAGAACTCATCAAATGACTCATCACCTTCCATTTTTATCTCCTTAAAGCTAATAGTGAGCCTTTGGAGTTTTGAATCATTAACAGCCTTAGTTCCTTCATAGGTTGTCTGAAGGATAGTCCATGCTTCCTTAGCAATTTCGATTAAGGGTATCTTCTTGAACTCCTCATTGGTCACCGCACTTAATAGTGCATTCAATGCTTTGCTGTTGAAGTTTACTGCTTGTCGACACCTGGCCTCGATCTTGGAAGCGAAAAAATCACTGCCATCGTGGGCTTTTGTTAAGACTCTGTAAAGATATTGTAATTGGGTTGTAATTGGGTTGTAAGTGATTGTAATAAGCTGTTGTGAGTGAATGAGTAGAGCCGGTTCTGTATAGGTGAGCTGGTACAGAGGGTTATTCAGTTAGAATAAGAAAAGGGCGGGAAAGTTAGTTAGAGAGGTTAGTAACTGCCAAAGTTGTATGGAAGGAGATATAAGAGGGTTGTATGTGTACTGGAAAGATTAACAAAGATAATATCAATTTGCTCTTCTTAATCCTCTAACTCTCTCTCTGTCTCTTCCCTATTCTAAGGAGGATTGGTTCCCTCGAAGTAACCACCCACAATTCCCTAATCCACCATTAATGTTCCTCTAGAAGCTTAACATTGGTATCAGAGCCAGGTTCATCGTGGGCACCAATGGCGGAAACTAGATCAACAACACTCATCAATGAGACTATCGCTTCACTCAAGAAAACCTCAGATTACCATACACATGATATTCAAGAGATTCATCACGAGATTCATCAGATGAAGGAATTACAGAACCACCATTTCCAAGAAGTTCAACAACAACTTGATGCGATTCTACAGAAGTTGTCTAATGCTGATTCAGAGAAATCTTCAGATCACAATCCACGATCTCCACGATCTAATGAAGATGTTCCATCAAACAATACTCTGGCATTGACGTTTCCAAAATCTATCAAACTGGATTTTCCGAGATTCCGAGGAGAAGAACTAGCAGCTTGGGTGTATAAAGCCAATCAATACTTCAGGTATTACAAAACCCCTGATCCTGAAAAGCTTTTGATGGCTGCATTCCACATGGAGGGTGAAGTTTTAATCTGGTTTCAAGATGGAGAAGAAGCAGGACTGTTTGGGGATTGGTTAGCTTTCGTTCAAGCACTGCAAGTGAGGTTTGGAAGCACTGCCTATGATGATCCGATGGAGGCATTAACAAGATTGAGGCAGACAACTAGTGTGATTGTTTATAAAAGTCAATTTGAAGCTCTCTCAAACAGGATTAAGGGTCTCTCTGAATCCCACAAACTCAGCTGTTTCTTGAGTGGACTCAAGGACGAAGTGAGATTAGCAATAAGGATGTTTGCCCCTCAATCTTTGAATGAAGCTTTCGGGTTAGCTAAAATTCAAGAGGAATACTTACTTAGCTCCAAAAAAGGATCTAAATCCTTTCATGAAGTTATCAAACCTTCCATTCTTGGGGCACCTCCTAAGCTAGATTGGAAGGGAGAGCAGAAAATGAGATTGCCACTAAGGAGATTGACCCCTGCTCAGATGGATGAAAGGAGGAAACAAGGTCTTTGCTTTAATTGTGATGAAAAATACCAAGCGGGTCATCAATGCAAGGGTGGAGCAAAAGTTTTTCTGTTAGAAGGTTTTCCTACTGCGAATGAGCAATCATCCCAAGCACAGTTGTTAGAATTGGATGAAAATGAGGTGGAGGTTCAAGTAGAGCAAGAATTGGGGAATAAGGCATTGGAAGCTGAAATTACCCTCTATGCCTTAGTGGGTAGTCCTTCACCAAATACAATGAGGGTTAGAAGCAAGATTAAGGAATTGGGGTTGGTCTCCCTTATTGATTCAGGGAGTACACGTAATTTTCTTGATCTTTCTGTGGTGTTAACCTTGAAAATGCAGATAGATACTTCTCAAATGATGGAGGTAAAGGTGGCTAATGGGGCTGTGATTCAAACTAAGGGTGTTTGTCCTGGTGTGTCTTTATGGATTCAAGGTCATCAATTCCTTGTTGACTTGAATGTTCTTTCCTTGGGAGGCTGTGATGTGGTGCTAGGAACTCAATGGTTGAGCACATTGGGGGAAATTTCATGGGATTTCAAGTTGATGACTATGAAGTTTTGGTACCTGCAAAAATTGGTGCTGTTACAAGGATTATTGTCATCAGGATCATCAATTTTAGGAAGTGAAGAGATGTTTAAAACTCCCATCAAGAAAGGTTTAATATTGCAGATTACCACACTTGAGACAGGAGCAACAACAGCTCCAGATCAGCTTCCAACAGCTTTGCAAGATCTGCTTGAGGAGTTTGGTGCTGTGTTTGATGTTCCAGTTGGTTTACCACCCATCCGAGATCATGAGCATGGCATTACACTCAAGGAAGGAGCTCAACCAGTTTGTGCAAGACCCTACAGGTATCCTTACTACCAGAAATCTGAGATTGAAAAAATTGTGAAGGAGCTATTAGAAGTAGGCTCCATTAGACCTAGCCAAAGCCCTTTCTCATCACCTGTTTTGTTAGTTAGAAAGGCTGATGGTAGTTAGAGAATGTGCATAGACTATAGGGCTCTTAATCAAGCTACGGTTAAGGATAAATTTCCTATTCCTGTTGTGGATGAGTTGCTTGATGAACTCCATGGGGCTAGTATCTTTTCTAAACTGGATTTAAGGTCTGGTTATCACCAGATTAGGATGAAGGAGGGTGATGTACATAAGACAGCTTTTCGTACTCATGAGGGTCACTATGAATTTTTGGTCATGCCCTTTGGGTTAACCAATGCACCCTCTACATTTCAAGCCTTAATGAATGAGGTTTTCAAGCCATTCTTGAGACACTTTGTTTTAGTGTTTTTTGATGATATTTTAGTCTTTAGCAAGAACTTATGTGATCATGTCAGTCATTTGAGGGCTGTTCTGGAAGTGCTTCTTAAACATCAGCTCTTTGCTAAGAAATCCAAATGTGTCTTTGGCTGTTCTGAGGTGGAGTACCTAGGGCATGTCATTTCTGGTGAAGGTGTCAAGGCTGATCCGAAGAAGACAGTTGCTATGTTGCAGTGGCCAAGACCCCAGAATGTTAAGGCTTTGAGAGGATTTCTAGGTTTGACTGGATACTATAGAAAATTCATTAGAGGTTATGGGTCCATTGCTCATCCTTTAACTGAGTTGCTAAAGAAAGACTCTTTTCACTGGAATGTTGCAGCTGAATCTGCCTTCAATCAGTTGAAAGAGGCAGTCTCTAAACCTCCTGTTCTAGCCTTACCAGATTTTACTAAACCCTTTATAATTGAGTGTGATGCTTCAGGGGTTGGATTGGGGGCTGTCTTAATGCAGAATATGAGGCCTATAGCTTTCCATAGCCAAGTTTTGAGGGGTAAGAGTTTGCATTTTTCTACTTATGAAAAGGAGTTGTTAGCTTTAGTTACTGCAGTGAAGAAATGGAGGCCTTATGTGCTTGGAAGTCCTTTTATTGTTAGACCTGATCATCAAAGCCTAAAGTTCTTGTTGGAGCAGAGAGTGGGTACCCCAGCACAACAGAAATGGATCACAAAACTGTTGGGTTATGTTTTTATTGTGGAATATAAGAAAGGCAGTGAGAATAGAGTGGCTGATGCTCTTTCAAGACAGATGGAGTCAGAATTGAAACCTTTTACAAATCAAGCTGCCCTCACTCGTGGCACAGTTAGCTGCTGTTTGTTGTTGTCATTTCCAGACCTTACTTGGTTGGATAAGCTCAAGGACAGTTATCATCAAGATGCTGAAGTTATGCAATTGATTCAAGCCTTGCAAGTAGGGGTAACTAGTCCAAAGGGTTTTTCTCTGCATAATGGTTTTCTTTTGTATAAGGACAGGTTCTACTTGGGCTCTCAATGTTCCTTAAAGCCCTTGGTTCTTGCTCATGTTCATAGCAGCCCTATTGCGGGTCATTCTGGTTTTCTTAAGTCCTTTCATAGAGCTAAACAAGAATTTTATTGGAAGGGCATGAAGTCAGACATCAAGAGGTTTATTAGAGAATGTGATGTTTGTCAAAGAATAAAGGCTGAGACTATTGCTCCTGCTGGGTTGTTACAGCCTTTAGCTATTCCTACTAAGCCATGGTCTGATGTGAGCCTTGATTTTGTGGAAGGATTACCAAAGTCCCAAGGGTTTGAAGTTATCTTGGTTGTGGTTGATAGACTGACCAAATATGTTCATTAACCCTTGAGTCATCCTTATTCAGCTGCTAAAGTTGCTGGGCTATATATGCAATATATTTTCAAACTACATGGTCTTCCAACTTCTATAGTGAGTGATAGGGATGCTACTTTTACTTCAAAATTCTGGTCTGAGCTGTTCAAGTTACAGGAAGTGGATCTGGCCATGTCTACTGCATATCATCCTCAGTCAGATGGCCAAACGGAGATTGTGAACAAAAGCTTGGAACAATACTTGAGAGCCTTTGTGGGTGATAAACCTCACAGGTGGGCTGATTGGCTTTCATTGGCTGAGTATTGGTTTAATACCAATTTTCACACTTCCATTAAACTCACCCCATTTGAAGCATTATATGGCTACCCTCCTCCTAGACTTCAAGATTATATTCCAGGCACTTCAAGGGTAGCAGCAGTAGATTCTCTTCTTACTCAAAGGCAACAGATGTTGGCTACACTAAAGGCTAATCTGGTGGCTGCTCAAGAGAGAATGAAGTTTTTTGCAGACAAACACAGAACTGAGAGATCTTTTCAGGTGGGAGATTGGGTGTTTTTGAGGCTACAACCTTATAAACAGAAGTCCTTAGCTTTTAAGGGTAAATGGAAACTATCTCCACGGTTTTATGGACCTTTCCAGGTGCTTCAAAGGGTAGGGGAGGTAGCCTATAGGCTAGATTTACCTAGTGACAGTAAGATACATCCAGTTTTTCATGTATCTTGTTTGAAGCTGAAGTTGGGACAGCAAGTTTCTCCATTGCCTACTTTACCACCACTAGATGAGACGGGTCAAATCATTTCAGAACCTATAGCTGTTTTACAAACCAGAACTAAGACTTTGAGATCCAGGTCTATTACTGAAGTTCTAATACAATGGTTGGGCATGGCACCTGAGGATGCTACTTGGGAATCATTACACCAGTTGAAGCTCAGATTCCCTCACCTTGTGGGCAAGGTCTTTTAGATGGGGAGGGATATGTTAAGACTCTGTAAAGATATTGTAATTGGGTTGTAATTGGGTTGTAAGTGATTGTAATAAGCTGTTGTGAGTGAATGAGTAGAGCCGGTTCTGTATAGGTGAGCTGGTACAGAGGGTTATTCAGTTAGAATAAGAAAAGGGCGGGAAAGTTAGTTAGAGAGGTTAGTAATTGCCAAAGTTGTGTGGAAGGAGATATAAGAGGGTTGTATGTGTACTGGAAAGATTAACAAAGATAATATCAATTTGCTCTTCTTAATCCTCTAACTCTCTCTCTGTCTCTTCCCTATTCTAAGGAGGATTGGTTCCCTCGAAGTAACCACCCACAATTCCCTAATCCACCATTAATGTTCCTCTAGAAGCTTAACAGCTTTCGTTCGACCACCCGCCGTTGCGAAGCTCACGCATGCGCATGGCTCGTTGGAATCCCCTCTCGATAAATGTGTAGGGTTCACGTGGAGTTTCGAGTGCTCTCTCTCGGTGTTAGGCACCCCACAACGCCTGTCCCAACAGTCTTTTGTTTTGACAAAACCTTAATTTTTGGAGATTAGCTTTAAAACATGATTTCAGCATTGGCTTTCGGGGTTTTGCATGCATGGGGGCATTAAGGTTTAGCTTTTGAAAAGGTGTGGCCCCAATTTATGTTTTCCATGCATTCGAGTCGACTACCAGATTTCCACGGCCAAAATCTGGCGACATGTCACCTTACTTTCGCGGTGGAAACTTGGCATTGCTTGCCTTAGGTGACACGGACTATGACGATCACACCGGAGGGGGGTGAGCAGGTATATATATACATACATCATGCGCAATGCAAGCACACAGAGTAGGAAAGTAAATGCCTACATCCCTAGAGCATGGCCCAAAATATAAGTGCAGGAAAGTAAAAAGGGGTCGCCATACTTTAGAGATGAGGACGAATGGTACAAAGCATGACATACCTAATACAGACCATCTAAAGGAGAAAAGGAAGAGGAAGGAGGGGGTTTAAAATAGTACATAACCAAAAGGGAAAAAGCTAAACCCTAAACCTACTGGCTGCAACTGCTTGGCTCGACCTGCATGCTCGCATCCTCGCCCTTTTTGCTTGCACTTGGGAGACCATTCCCTAGCTCCATACATCCTCGCTCCACATGCGTACATGCAAAGGCAAAGACAAGAAACCAACTAACAAGCAATAGAAGGAAAAGATACAAAGAGCATATGAAAAGGGCATAAACAGATAAATATGATAGACATGGCAAGTGGCAGGGGATAAGAGAAGCAAGATGCATAAACAAATGAGAAAGCAGGCAAACAAACAAACAAAGCAAGAAGGCAAATAAAAGGTGGTGTCCACGAGGGACGAATGTAGGTTTGGATCAAATGTCCATAACTTCATTGTGTTAAAGTATGAACGACATATTGGCAAGCAAGACTCATGCACAAACATGTAAGTAAGCATGTAAAGATGTAAATAAAGCCAATGGGTGGCACAAAAAACATGACAAACAAAGCATTGCATGGAGCAGAAAATGGGGAAGGTATGCACGAAGCAACTGGCATCACGAAGATGCATCCCAAGTGGCTGCATCCAAATAAGGCCTCGTGGGCATCGAATGTAACCACACTACCAAAAGGTGGAGAGAAAGGCTTCTAAGTCATTTGATCCAAAAGAAATCAAATGGTGGAGAGAAAAGCTTCTAAGTCAAAGCCTCTGTTAAGGTCTCAACCTAAGGTTTTGGATGGATCTAAGTTTGTTCCAACTTGCCACCATTGTGGTGTGATTGGTCATATAAGTCCTCAATGTTATAAGTTGAAGAGAGAACAAAACCGTGTTGCTAGATCCCTTTCCAAAAAGCCTAGTGGACCTAAATACATTGTGTGTCACCATTGTGGTGCTTTTGGTCATCTAAGACCTCATTGCTCTAAGTTTCATGCTCTTAAAAGAATCCAAAGAAAAGAGAAACTTGAGCTTCTTGGAAGTTATGCTAAAAAATGTAAACCGGTTTTGAGTGAAGATAGCATGTTGTTAAAGAAATTGTTTAATGCTCTTAACTCCTTGACAAAGTGCATCTCCGGTTCTTATTCTTCCAACCCTCGTCTCACTTCTAATGAGGCACTCATTCCAAACAATTGTTCCGTTTGGATGAGGAAAGGTTCCTATGGTTGAGCTTTTGCTCTTTTGGTCCTTGATCTAATTTTTCCGATCTTTGTAGGACCCTTCATGCATTAGATGCGTCATTGTCATGCATTTGTGTATCATGCATCTCTTTATTTGCATTGTTTTTGTTTTGATCTTACCTTTTTGTTTTAGTTTTGTGTGAGTAAAAATCCAAAACCACATAAAAAGTGAAAAACTCAAAAAGTTTGATCGTATATGTTTGAGCACATTTCACATGTAAGTTTTTCCTTGTATCTTTGTACAATGGCTTTGTACATTTACGAGCTTAGCTTGCTCTTTATGCACTTATATCTTTGTGGGAAAAATCTTGACTTCTTTGTGTGATTGTTGTAAATCGATCTTCAAGCTTGTCATGAATGATTAGTCAATAGTCATGTTGGTTTTGATACATGCATAGACTTGTGTCTATATATCTTCCCACTCTTTATTTTTTTGTTTTTGCTTAAAGAGCTCACCAAATGTAAATGTCCAACTGAAAAGAGATATTGAGTTGCAAAAGCTGTCGCACATACTAGTATTCATCTAGGAAAAAGGGAAAGCGACTTTTATGAAAGTGTATGGTGCCCAAAAAGCTAAAGGCTTGTTCATTAAATTGAAATATCAAAAATTTCAGGCATCATTCTCACAATGAGATGTAATGATTCAAAAAGATCAAATGTTATGAATTGTAAAGAAGCCAAATGAAAAGCTTCAAAGATATGTAATCATTTTCTTGTGGGGAGTCATATATGTTCATTTCTATAAATGAGATAGACCACTTGGCTTAGTACTAGTTGTGTATGACTTGATTGAATTGATCATTGAAGTTTCACTCTAGACTAAGGACTATTCCACACTTGATACACACACGCATCACACATGCCTAATGTTCAATGAATGTCTTATTCATTTGTTCGATTGTACTTGTTTAAATGTGATGTGTGTGCTCAACTATATATGGATCAATGCAAAAAGATTTTTGATCATTTTATATGTTTTTGGAAGTAATTTTTATCACTCTTTGTGTTCATGTTTAGTGCATACTTTGTTTTTCATAGTTTAAACATGTTATGGGTTGAAAAACAAGTGTTAAAATTTTTGGCAACTCATTTTGGCGACTTGCAAGCTGCGAGTCCAAGCTGCCAGTTTTGGCTACTCATTTTGGCGACTTGCCCAGTCGCGAATTCACACAGAATGGTTTCGCGACTCACTCACAACTCGCCGGTCGCGAAATGCCCAGATTCAGCTTTTTAAAGAGCTTTTTCGTGGGAAACTTGTTTTAAACCTCTCCCATCCTCTCTAAAACCCCTCTTTTCAATATTTTTACATCAAAACCCAATCAATTTGAATGATTTTTCATTCCATTAACATCTCTAAGGTAATTGTAAACTCTTTTAATTAATTTGGATTCTTGGAGTATGTTTTGGTGAGTTTTGTGCTCTTGGTTGGGATTTTCATCATAGGGGTTGGGAAAACTTAATTTTTGTCAAATTTTTTGCATGGGATTGGTTTCTTTTGTTAATTTGCTTTGGATCTTGGCCTCTTGTGGCAAAAAGAGCATGTATTTAGGGTGGTTCTCATGATGTTCATGCATTGTTTTACATTGTTGTTCATAGTATGTACGCTAGGTGTTTGATAAAATGCCTCTTAGGCATTTTCTCACTTGTTTGGACTCCATGAGTATCAAACTTTGGGGCTTCTCATGTTTTCTCATTAGGAACATTTGGTTCATTGGTTGTGTATTTAACACACCTTACCCACATGTGCATTTTCCATGCATTGGTCATGCATTGCACTTTGCCACCTCTTGCACACACCTTGCTACCTTTGTCATGCATTGGTTTATACATTGTTTCTTCATCCTAGCATATCATGTTTACCATATGCTTTGCAGCATTTTTTTTCGTCTTAGGTTTGAGCTTCATTTTCTCATCCATCTCGCACCCCTCATGCATCATTATCATTGTTCATATCCTCATCTCTTGCCCTCGTTTCTCCTTGACTCTTTGTCTATTCCTGACAAAAAGGAGGGAGAGTATACTCTAGAGAGTATACCAGAGAGTTTTTGTCATTTCTATATGACACTTGTGCACATTCTTAGGGGGAGAAATTCTATTTCTCGTGCACATTTGTAGGGGGAGAGATATTTCATAGGGGAGATGCATATATCAAGGGGGAGAAGACATTGTGTTAATAAGAAAACTTTGTCTTGACTGTCATTTCTTTATGATTGTTTTGTGTTTGATCAAGTTACTCACATGTTTCACATCATATTTACTTGATCGCAATTTACTTGTTACATTATACTTGTCCGTTTATTACTTGCTTTACCTTGAGGGTTTAATGTATTTTGTACAAGTGTTTCAGGTTACAGGTATATATGTTCCAAGTTCATCACATCTTCTATGATTCATGATAGAGGGAGTGATATGATAAGGGAAATATTTTTTGTATGGTACATTTGTACCCATGTTACTTTTGTAAGCTTTTAGGGTTTGTTTCCATGCATTTTGTAGGCTTTTATGCTTTGTACCATACTTATGCATCCTTTATGCTTTGTGGCTTAAGTACTTGATATTAAATGTCTTGCATTTTTCTTTAGTACTTCACTATTGTGCCCTTGTAGGATTGTTCCTAGATGCATATCTGTTTTATGCATTGGTTGAGTGTTGGACATGCAAATGATGCTTTGTAAATAAGCTTATTAGCTTGCATGTCCGGATGTTCATTCCTTGTGAGAATAAGCATTGTGATCACTTTTGTATAGTGATTGCCTGTTTTGGTTAAGCCATGATTTATTGCTTTATTGTTTAAGTCCATTTTTGCTTGATCATATTATGCTTACTCTATATGCATTTCAAGTTTTTCTGCATACAATGATATTGTTGTGGTGTTGTGTTTCAGGAGATACTTGTTCATATGTTTCAAGAGCTTATCAGAATCTAGAGTTAGGTGTGAGTGAGTTTTGCTCAACTGTTCCCAACTCACGCTTTAAGTTTAGAGTCTATTGTAGGGTTTTGTCACGGAATAGCTAAAGGGGGAGATTGTAAGGTTTAATTTAATCAACCATCTTGTTGGCTTTATTCCGTGCCAAATTTGCTTGTATTTTAGCAATTAGTAACCTTGTATTTAGGTGGGATTCTTGTAAGGGTAGTGTGTGAGAAGATGTGAAGAAAAGCTCAAGTTTGTGCAAGGAGGCAGAGTCTCGTGACTAGGACTCGCAAGTGACTCGCAACTGGAAGCTGCCAACTGCAGCACACATGAGAAGCATACGGGGAGTTGAAGGGTCACACCAGCTGTCGCACTACAGGACAAAAGTCCTAGGCTGACCAGGCCGTTAACTCACGGCTGGAACTCGCGACTCAGACCAGTCACAAGGCTAAGCCGCTAGAACACCCTGTTTGGGAAAAACTGACTCTTCGCATTCCAAACACTCACCACTATATATAGACCCATATACCCATAAAATGTAGAGAGCTTCTAGAGAGAATTTTGTGAGAGAAACCCTAAAGAAAAACAAGATTGATTCATCCACAATCTTTACCTTAGAGACTCTTCAAATTCCTCTACTTTCTTCCTCTTCATTGATACATCCTTGAGAGGTTCTTAACCAAATCCTTTTTTCACCATACCCATATCCGTGAGAAGGTTTATTTGGTGTTTTAGGAAGTAGTTATGAAGGGACCAATTCACATTGGTTGATGCTATGGTTTATAACGGAATCCGGTAAGCTAGAAAAGAAAAAGGTTCGGCGCAACCTCGTTGGAGGGCTTAGGTATATTGGGTAGATTAGGCTTGGAGGGTCTATTGTTGTTCATGTATCCCAACTACATTTTCTAGTGGATTATTGACCGCTTAGAGGGCGGCAGAGAGATTTTACGTCGAGGGCTTCTGTTTCCTCTTCGATAACACATCATGTGTTGTCCGTGCGTTTGCATCTTCCTTCCCTTTATCTTTGCCATTTATTTTTTGTTGTGGATGTGTTTATATTTGGCTTAGATTTTTATCAATTCTATGTTTAGCTTATGTTCATGTTCTGCACGTTAATCGTTTGATATTAAGCTTGAATTGATATTTTGTAATTTGGGGTCTAAACGTTCAAGGGTGGTTTATACCCATTTTGAACATTCATCCAACAGTAAAGATTAAGAAGCTACTTAGTTATAAAACCCTTGGCGCAAAGACACAGTAGTTTCTAGAGAGAATATGTTGAACTAGAGCAAATTGTCTCCGGTCACAATATGCATGTATAATCACTTGGCATCAAGTTGCATCCTCTATGATGGCCCTTAAAATAATCCTTATACATGTTTAGGGTTGTGAAAAAAGAAACCCTGAACAAATACTCATGGATATGCGTGAAATCAGATTTGGAAATTCTGATTTCGTAATTCTCGACAGATACAGCTTCTGTCAAGCTTCTATCGAGCTTCAAAATTAATCCTCGATAGATATGATTTTGTTGAGACATCTGTCGAGCTTTAATAAATAGCACTTCTTCAATTATTTCTTGGTCAGACTTGCATGGCTTCAATACTAAACTTAAACACTTGTTTCTTGAAGTACTAAACTCATCCTAGATCTACCCAATTACAAGTAAAGTGCGTTTTGTCAAAATATTAGCCAATTTACATCACATATATTTCTAACACTTTCCACATATTTCCTAACAACATTGATGTAAAAAATTATGAACTTTGGAAGATTGTTTGTAGCTGCTTTTTAACGGTTATAACATTTTGTTTGTGATTGGTCATGGCCTATAAATATGGTTTTAACTCTCATTTTCAATAGAACTTTTAATTTTTCTTAGAAAAACAAGAAATCATGTGGGTCATCTCCAAAGCTGCTACTTGTAAAACCCAGTAGACTTGGTTGTATCCTAGGGAAAAATTTGTAATAACCAAAGCAACACTTGTGTGAAGGAAAATATTGTCTAAGTAAAACATTTCCATTGTGCCTCCAAGTCATTAAAAATTTTCATTTAATTTTTTTTTCATTGTTTACCAAGGGCGGCGGCACTTGTTGTTTAGGGGTTTCGAATGAACCCGCTGACTTAAAAAAAAAAAAAAAATTATTAGTTTATTTTATGCTTAAAAATATTTTTGCATACATTGGCTGAAATCTTGCACACCTTGATCATAGATCAATACAACCTAAAACTAAACAACAATTAGACATTTAGTGTATTATTTATGTTAGTACGTAATTGAAGAAAAAATAAATAAAGTTAGCAATTGTTCAAATATTTGATTGGTTAAGTAGACACTTAGTATAATATTTATGTATGGATGAATATGGATGTGTGGGTTAATAAATAATATAGTGTCAGTGGGTTGCATTTTGTCATTTTAGTTTAAAATATTTTTATAAAAATAATGACAATTGCATAAAAATAAATAAATTTTAGACAAACTTAACAAAATAAAATGGTCACACCTAGCCATATTAACAATAGATAATAAAAACTGATAATGAATTATCATGTAATGATTTAAAAATATGAAAACTCGTAGAAGTAAAATTTCATATATTTGCATTTTTTTTCATGACTTGATATATTCAAGTTTTTTTTTCATTAAATTTTATTTAATTTAAATTTCTTAATGATCCTCCTGAAAAAAAATTCCTAAACCTGTCACTGTTGTTTACTCCTTAGTTCTCCAACAATGAGATCTATGAGGTCTGGAGTTAAAAATCTCTAGCCAACATCTTAAGACTACTCCCAAGGGTTTCCTCGTAGTTTCCTTTTGTGTTTATTAAGAGGGATCACACACTCTTTAGAGAATAGTTAAGTGCTCAAAGACTTCCAAACACCTTGATTAAAAAAAAAAAAAAGCGATTAATGTCAACATAATGCATATAATCTTATTACTTATTTGTTGTGTTTTTTTTTTTTTTTAAGTTGACACATCAGTTTGTAAATACAATGTCATAAATTTTGTAGTACCTATAGGCTAGCACCAGTCGAATAATATATGTCCTTGATTTCTTAAGAGTGCTTTACATCTTTTGGAATGATTTTTTTTTTTTTTTTAGGGCATGTTTGGTACACTGTAATAATTATTACATGGGAATAGGAATAAGTATTACAATGAATACATTAAGTTGGAATGTAATAAGTATTACTATTCATTAGTTTGGTGATCATTTAGGAATAGAATCCTAAATATGCATCTACAATTTAGTAAAGTATAAAAAGAAGGTGTAATTAAATCATTTTTAAGTCAAATTTTCTAAAATACACTTATTTTAAGGTGTTCAAAATAGAGCTAATAATTAACAAGAAGGAAAATTTATTTTCTTTCATTTTGAAGATGTGACAACTAATGGCTTTTTAGGAAATTTTTTTTAACAGTTATTACATGAGGTGAAGGAATAGATATTCAGTACTTTTGATAAGGAATAGTTATTCCTCATTTTGAAGAATAGCTATTCATAAAGAATAACTATTCATTGTATTAAAAACATAACCAAACAACCGAATAGTTATGCTATAGGAATATCTATTACATTACAGTGTCAATTACAGTCTACCAAACGTGCCCTTAATGTATTATTCTAATGTTTAGGTTTACCATCTTTTGTGCCAATGATAGAGTCAAATGATATTTTTTTGGTGTTTCTACTGGAGGCGTTATAGTATGTCAACATACTCAAAATGAATGCATAAAATTGTTGGCTGTTACTTACCAATTTTATGTTGTCTTTTACAATTGTGAAATTTTTTTTTGATAACATTTGTCTTTATAAGACTTATTGAAAGTTTAAATATATTGTAACTAGAAAATAAATTTTAAGGATACAAATTTCTTCACAAATTATAACCATTTTCACAATTTATAACGTGACCTATTGTGATTATTGCATAATAAAATGGGTTAGATACAATTCTTCCCCGAAAACATAAGGATTATTGGTTTGATTTCAAATTTCAAATTTTCAAAATTTGAATAGGTCGTGTCTCAAACAGGAATCAACAACCTGATTTTGTCAACCCAAATTTTTGTCATTTTGAGAACATTCTAGTTCTGGAAGCAAAACAAACACATTTGGATCTTATTTTTCACGCAAGGATTGCTATTTTGCTAATTGCTTATTGCACGTTGCTTTGAATTTAAGGAGCGTGGAAATCAACTATGCTCTAGACGCAAAATCAAATCCATCTCGTACCTTTTATTTTTTATTTTTTTATTTCAACTGCTTACATGGTCATGTTGGACCAGAATTTCAAAATTCGTTCAGACCTAGTATTTTTTTTATTTATTTAGAATACTAAGTATTTTAATACACACACAAGGGGAGAGAGAAAAAAGTTTTAAAGAAATCAATAGTGGTGTATATTCAAAAGGGCCTAACTCTTAGATACACAATTAGCTCAATTGATAAAGTCTCTAATAATTAAATAAGAGATTTAGGGTTTAATCCCCGCCTACACCAAAAACTGATTGGTGTCCTGATCTGATGATAAAGAGCTATCATCAGAAGCAGACACTATAGGTTGAAACTCTCTTAATATATATATATAGGAATATGCAACCAATTCTATAGCAAAGTGGAGGTCTACCCAATTGAAATTGTCACGCTTCAACGTCTATTTTGAGAAAAAGAGAGAAACAAAGAGAGTATCATAAAAACAAAAACAAAAACAAATACAAATGAAGCTAGGCCCTAACCATTTTCATGTTTCTATAAAAGGGCCAAAGCCCAGTAGTTAAGAATTTTTTTTTGTTTTTTGTTTTTGCTTTTGTTTTTTTGTTTTTTGTCTTTTTTTTTTTTTGTCTTTTTTGTTGTTTTATTTTTTTGTCTTTTTAAATTTTTTTTTTTTTTTTTTTAAGAGTAGTTAAGAAAAAGGAATATACCTCATCCTATTACAAGAAGTGGCCCAATGCTCAGATTATGGCTCTCTGTCTCTCCAACAGAAATTTTCGGCGACAAAAAATTTTGCGCAGTTCTTGCACTAAAATTTGCATTGTATAATTTGAAAGTTGAGGGTTGAATTTAAAACTAGTAAAATTATAAGGTTAATTTAAGGAGTATAAGTGATAATTGAGTTGTAATAGCATTATTTGTGGTGTCTTATAGATGTGGTTTGAACTTTACTTTTCTCCCTCATTACTTACAACAACAATAGTAAAGTCTTAATTTCAAATTTTATGGAGTCAGCTATAGATACTCAACAAATTAGTCAAAGTCGATCATATGTATTCTTTTATTCCATTTTATTCTTTTTGAAGTCACACTCTTTGTTACTTTTTTAATTGACATGTAAATTTTTACTACAATTAATGTTATTTTTTATATTCCTTTACATTTTTTTTTACCATCAACTTGAATCAACTTTAGGACCTTTTGTAATGGTACTTTAGGTTAAGTAATATGTTTGAGTTTGAGGAGAAAGTGTAATTGAGTGCATGTGTTTAGTAGTTGGTTTGTTTCTTTAAAAATAAAAAATAAAAAATTGAATCAACTCATTATTTTTTATTGGTGTAAATAAAGGAAGGGATTTGGTCATGATAGTCAAAGAGGATGGTTCAAGGAGGGATGCTTCCTCAGTTAAGCAAGGTAGAGGTTAAAAAGTGCGGTCTGCCATCTAAGACAACATTCTGGGAATTTCTATGAATAAGAATGCATGTCATGGAGGCATGAGAGCTATAAAATATCTAAGAGAAAGTTACTACCACCACATTAAAAGCTCTGTAGCTAACTCTCTGGCCGCATTAATGAGGAAGTGATACCTGAACAGTAATTTTTAGCCTTACAGCTACTCCCCGAATACTTCAGGAAAGTGCTGATGGGACAAGGATAAACACTAGCAATCTAATATACATGTGGTGGGTAAAGATGAGAGGAAAAAGATAGTATAAAATAGAAAAAAGACCCTGAGAAAGGGGGATCAGAGAATTAAGAGAGAAATACTGTAGTAATAAGAATTGTACTTTTAATAAACTTCAAGAATTATATATCAGAATTGATCTCCTAGGACTATGCCGATGACGATTTTCTTTAGATAAAAGCAGTCTATTTTTACTTTATTATCATTTGGATCCACTGTAATTGCTATCCAACTCATTAAGGCCTAGTTTTCCAACCCACTCTCTACAAATTCATTGTATTAGGCTCTTTGGGCCCAGATCCTTTTAACTTTTGGGCTGAGGACTCAAATTGCGTCTTTACAATTGGCGCCGTCGGTAGAAAATTTTGGTGTTGTGGTGAGTTTAATGTTCAATTATAGCAGGTTCAGGTTCACACCAAGAGGAATCTATGGGGTCTCAACGTCAAGATCATTTCCTCCATCTTGAACGAAGAAGAGACTGGGAGGGAAGTGTGCATACCACCCGTACTAGTAGAAGTCAATCTCGAACTGGGAGTCACATCTCTCATGAGGAAAATGCTAGGAACATGTAGCTGGATCATTTGCGGAGGAAGTTGCTGTAACACCCCAAACCCATACCAAGGATTTAGATGCATAACCTGTCTTATAAATAATCAACAATAATATAATGGAACAGAGCGTAATTAAATATCCACAAATATACTTCAACCCATCAAAATCTATCCTATGAAATCCATAAAACAAAAACTTTAACAAAAAAATCTCCAAATACAATCTTAAAGAGTTCCACAAATGACAAACTCACTATCCTAAGAAAATATACTAAAACACTCCATCAACTATCATAGCTCCAAAAGAAGTCTTCAATCTGTGTCTCCAATGATGTACCAAAAGATATTCCAATGCTCTAATCTGAAATGGTGGAAAAAGGGGAGGTGAGCTAGAAGCCCAATAAGAGACTACATAACATGAGGATGTCTTTCAAAACAAAACATTAGTATCATTGACAAAATATAGTCTTTGCAAAACATTTACAAATAGTTTTAACAGTAATATAATAATTCTATAAAACTGTCAAGAATAAAACATTTAACTATAACGCTGTAATCATTAAATAAAACAATAACCAATTTAGTTAGCAAAAATACACTAAATAGGTAGAAATAATATATTATAGAGATAAACAATTTTTCCACTTATAAAGATCAATAACAATAAGACAATAGTTTCATATGGAAAACATTAGACATTAGCCAGATAAAGACATAAACTGCTAAACACTCGGTGGGTGATTCCCATAGGGAACAATAACACTACATCGGCCGAAGGCCAACACTTAACCCTGTGTTGGCAAAGGTTGCAGACTGTCTAGCTGACCGTTTAAAAACATTCTTACTTTATTTGCAATATTGCCAATAATAATCATATATCACATAACAAATATACTTCCTCAAAAATATAATTTGAGTTACTCTTATCTTATACAATTTCAAGGTGATAAACAATGAATAATAGAAATCAGGTATGTATAAAGCATTGACAATATTATAAGTTTTTGAAACTTCACTTTTACAATTATATATATATATATATATATAGATATAGATATAGATATATTTTTACCAATCTATAAATAATTATACACGTCTTGAGAGATGTCATGTTCTGAAGTCCACTTACCTCTAGTTGTTAAACCAAGCTTCACCTCAACTGTCTGAAACAATTTAACTAGAACCTAAATAAACACAAGACAACTCAATAAGAATGGATACACTAAGGCAGCAACACAATATAAATTTCACTCTTAAAATTTCATCTCTCACTACTTATTCTGAAACTATAGCTAATCTAGTACTCAATTGCTTTATCAAGTACTCCAAAATCAATGCCTAGTAAACAATTTTAATGAGCCGAATATGTAAATCTCTATGTTATTAAATTCTCCTAGTACAAGTTGGCTTCCAAATGATCACATACTTGTAGATCAAAATAAACCAAAACAATATATATTTCATCCATAGAAAATTCTACCCGTAGCCATAGAAAAAACACAGTGGACATAACAATTAATTCCTACCCCTAGGACGTAGAGACCTAAAGCATGCATTGAAAATATTTAGAACTTGACCACGTATGATTTCAAGATTTCAAGAATTCAGCCCCACCACCATGCGTAAATTCTAGCAACAAAACATCTACTAGTGCTTAACTTATGTAGGATGTGATGTAACTCCACGTACATATATGAGGATTTGTTTCAAAATCAAATAGAATAGTGTGTGTCTAAAATAACACTTCCATGATAAACTCTATTCTTTTGCAACTGTTAGTATCATTCCAATATTTTCAAGCAGCCTATAGACGAATGTTTCTTAATCAAATATGCTATCACTAAGGCGTGCATATATTGATGTTTACCTCAGTATAACGAACTTGCTGGCTGCCCCTAGCAGTTCCACGGCCTTCAATCCCTTTAATTTTGAGAAACCCTAATTCTCTCTTCTTAAACTTTCACGCAAGAAACCCTAGCTTATTTTTCAGCTTTACACATTAAAACTGTTTCCACTTGGGCTGAAATTTAAAGCCCACTAAAAACTTAAAATAAGCTTCCCAAGACTTTAGTTCCTACTAAACTCATATTAAGGTTATTTATATGGGCTAGAACTCTAAGAATTCCAATAATACTTAAACTCCTTGTCCAAATTGGTTTTAGACTCTTATCCTTTTCCTTAAACAATAAGGAGACTAAAAATTAAGTACGAATAATCCACACAAAATAACTATTCACGTTACATCTTCTTTTATTTATTTTCTTTGTAGTAAGCATAATATAAAATAATATCACCTTCAAGAGTAATTAAATAATTTACAAATTCCACTCTAGAAGCAATTAATTCAATTTAAGTGAGGCGGGTGTTACAGTTGCGCTGCAAACAACGAAGGAAAACTTCCTCAGGTTTTGTTTCTTCTTTTAGTGAGGAAGGAGATGGCAGTTACAGGCCTAGATCGAGGACTCCCCCCAATGAGTCTTTCTTGGGAGATAAGGATTACCACCATAGGCGCAAGAGTAAAAATCCATCCTGCAAAGGTCTGGGAAACGACGCCATGAGTAGGGCGTTGAACCAAATTTCCAAATCACCTTTCACACGCAGGTTTGAAGGAGGAAGACTTCCTTGGCATTTCAATGTTTACAAATGACCAACGTTTACCATGTACAATGGTCATACTGACCCTATGGAACATGTAAGCTACTTCAACCAGACGATGGTAATGCACCCTAAGAATGAGGCCTTGATGTGTAAGGTATTCCCATCCAGCTTGGGGCCTGTGGCAATGAGGTGGTTTGATGGCCTGGGTGCAGGTTCTATTGATTCCTTTAAGGAGCTCACACGGGCATTCGATCTTGCTTTATTATGTGCAGTAGGGTTCCTCGGCCCTTAGATTCCTTGTTGTCTATGACTATGCGAGAAGGAGAGACCCTGAAAACATACTC
This sequence comes from Quercus glauca, assembly GCA_023736055.1. NCBI lineage: Eukaryota > Viridiplantae > Streptophyta > Magnoliopsida > Fagales > Fagaceae > Quercus > Quercus glauca. The sequence goes on along the minus strand of CM043320.1, from coordinate 23,330,374 downwards.
GGACAGATACTAAGAGATGTTCAATGAGATCAATGGGGATTTTGATGACGTGGCCATAAGGACTTTCAAGGTCGGCCTACCTGTTGAGCATGATTTGAGAAAGTCCTTGACCAAGAAGCCGGTAAGAAGTGTGCATCGGCTTATGGATCGTATTGATGAATACAAACGGGTTGAGGAAGACCAATAGCAAGGGAAAGGAAATGCTAAGGTTATCCCTAAATACTGGAGGGATTTCAGGTTAGACAAATACAATAATAACAGACCCCAAAGGGATTTTGCTGGGCAATCGGGTCTACAGCTCCTCAGGTGGTTAACACGGTGTTCCAAGAACCAGTACATCAAGTCTTGGAGAAGATTAAGAATGAGCCATACTTCAAATGGCCAAACAAAATGGGAGGAGACCCCATGAGGCGCAACCAAAGTCTTCATTTCTAGTATCACCAGGAACAAGGACATACCACTGAGGACTGTAGAACTTTATGGAATCATCTGGAACAGCTGGTCAGAGATGGAAGGTTAAAACATTTTTTGTATTGGCCCAACAAGCAAGAGTAGAGATCCGACCGACGCTGAGTTGTTTGGATGCGGACAAGGTTAGAATCATATAGCCATAAGAAGATGCTTTAGTGGTTACCCTTAAGATAGGAGGATATGATGCGAAGAAAGTGTTGGTAGACCAGGCAGTGATGCAGAGATCATGTACCCTGATTTATACGAGGGGTTGAGGTTGAAACCTAAGGACTTGACACATTATGATTCACCTTTGGTAGGCTTTGATTGGAAAGTTGTAATTCCAAGGGGTAAAATTAGATTACCAGTACAAGCGGGGTCCGAAGTGGTGGAGGTGGACTTCATTGTAGTGGATGCTTATTCCCCATACATTGCCATTGTGGCAAGGCCCTAGCTCCATGCCTTGGGAGTCGTTTCTTCCACCTTGCATTTGAATGTTAAGTATTCGTCCAGGGACTAGATTGAGGAGCTAATTGGGAGCCAGTCTATGGCTAGGCAATGCTTGGTAGCTGCAATTATGCATCAGCCTGGGGTTGAGTCATCGGCCTCCACTGAGGGGGGCTCATAACAGTCAAGGATCTCGGTCCTGTCTACGGATGTGGTGTCAGAAAGGGCAAAGTTCGAGAAGCTAGAGGAAATTGTTATAAATAGTGATCCAGAGAAGTTTTTTTAGATTGGAGCTTAGCTGCCTCCTCAGGAAAAGAAGGAGCTGATCATGTTTCTAAGGAGGAATATTGATGTGTTCGCATGGAATGCTTATGAAGCTCCTAGGGTGGATCCAAACTTCATTTGCCATCATCTAAATGTCAACCCGGTTGTCCTCCCTAAGAAGCAATCACATCGGTGCTCATCTAAAGAGCATTTTGATGTTGTCAAGGAGGAAGTGAACAAGCTTAAGCAGGCTAGGGCTATTAAGGAAGTGTTCTACCCTGAGTGGTTAGCCAATACAATGGTAGTGAAAAAGAAGAATGGGAAGTAGTGGGTATGTGTAGACTTCACAGATCTAAATAAAGCTTTCCCCAAGGATCCTTTCCTATGCCTCGAATAGATCAGTTGGTGGATGCCATTGTAGGCCATCCTCAGATGAGCTTTCTAAACGTTTTTCAAGGGTACCACCAGATACCTTTGGCTTTGGATGATCAAGAGAAGACAGCTTTTATTACTCCTATTGGGAATTACCACTACAAGGTGATGCCCTTTGGTTTAAAGAATGCGGGATCTACCTATCATAGGATAATGACCAGGATGTTTGAATCACAGCTAGGAAAAAACATTGAGGTTTATATAAATGATATGGTGGTAAAGAGAAAGTTAGAGTCTAAGCATGTTAACGACCTTAGGAATATCTTTGAGACATTAAAGAAACACAAGCTGCGCCTTAATGCTTCTAAGTGCTCTTTTGGTATTGATTCAGGAAAATTCTTGGGGTATACGGTCACTCACTGTGAATTGAAGTCAATCCTTACCAAATTAAAGCAATTAACAGTTTACAGTCAATCCTTACCAGTTTTTCATCCAATTCATGAATGTATGTTTAGGCTTTCTCTTCTCACAACTTTAAACATATATAAGGATTGTTTAAAGGGCCATCACAGCTGATACACATCAAATGCAAAAAATTTTCACAAGCATATTGTGAACCAGAAACATATGCCCCAGTTCATCTTTCTCTTGAAGAAGCTGCTGTGTTTGTATATCGTAGGGTTTTGGGACCAAGCAACTTCATAATCTTCATCGTGTGATGAACTAAAGAACTTTGCAGCCAACATCCTTCTCAAGTTGGTGATCAAGTCATGTACTAGGATCCACGCAATTGGTTAATCACGTACTGGGAGCCGTGCATTCAAAGGAGAGATTGTCACTACAGAACAAGTCCAATTGGATAACTATAGGTTGGTATAAAGTACTGAGATTCCTTTATGTAAGATTGAATTTAATCAACCACCTTGTTGACTTTATTCTGTGCCAAATTTGCTTATAATTCAGCATTTAGAAACCCTGTATTTAGGTGAAAATCATGTAAGTGTAGTGTGTGAGAGAGTGTGAAGAAATGCTCAAGATTGTGCAGTGAAGCAGGGACTCGCGACTGGATTTCGCGAGTGGCTCATGACTGACAAGTTACGAGAAGATGCACATGAGTGAAGCATGCAGAGAAGCTAAATTGTCATGCCAGCTGTAGCACTACAGGACAAAATGTCCAGACTGGCCATTCAGTTAGCTCGCAGCTTGAACTCGCAACTCAGTCAAGTCGCGAGACCAAGTCGCCAGCCAGTTCTGTTTTGGAAAAATGACTTTTCGCATTCCAAACACACATCAGTATATATAGACCTTTATACTCACGAAATATAGAAAGCTTCTAGAGAGAATTTTGAGAGAAAAACCCTAGAGAAAAACAAGATTGACTCATCCACAATCTTTACATAGAGACTTTTCAAATTCCTCTACTCTTACCCTCTCTATTGTTACATCCTTGAGAGGCTCTTGGCCAAATCCTTTTCTTACCATACCCACATCTGTGAGAAGGCTTTTTGGTGCTCTAGGAAGCAGTTAGGAAGGGACTAATGGTTATTGGTTGATGCTATGGGCTATTGTCAAACAGTATATGTGAATAATCCACTAAAGAATTGATAAACAATTCTTGGATGCTTACGTAGAGTTTTTGCCATTTAATAAGCTGTGGATGTGATTTTAATTGGTTTAGATTGTTTATCAATTTTGTTATTAGCTTATGTTCATTTTCCGCACATATACTGTTTGACATTAAGCTTGAATTGATAATTTTGTAATTGGGGGTCTAAATGTTCATAGTGTTTTATACACATATTGAACATTCAATTGGTATTAGAGCAGGTGCACTCTTTGTGGTTTAAACACCTTAGTGTGATCCTTGACCCCGTATTGAGATGGATCGGTCTTAATCTTTAAATGTTCCACCATATTTTGATGGTAACAACTATGCTTTTTGAAAAGTCCAGATGATGGCATTCTTGTGTTCTATTGATGTACTGTTTGGGATGCGGTAGAAGTAGAATGGACTAGGCCGGAGGCCGCTAAATCCACTTGGGATAAGACAGCTCTTGTGGCAGCTAACGCTAACAGTAAAGCTTTGAATGCTATTTTTTGTGGTGTTTCTCCAAATGAGTTTCATAGGATTTTTCACATCACTGTTGCCAAGGAGGCATGGTAGATATTGGAGACCACTTGTGAAGGAACGAAGAAAGTAAAAGACACTAAGTTGCAGATGCTAACCACCCGGTTTGAGGAAGATCCTTCAGTCATTGCCGGAAAGCTTCCGTGCCAAGGTGACAGCGATTGAAAAGAGTAAGGACCTTAATGATATCAAAGTCCAAGAACTGATTGGCTCACTTCAGACTTATGAACTGTCGTTGCCCATACAAAGGAAGAGAAAATCTCTTGTTTTTAAGACAACTAATGAAAAGGTAGAAGCTCACGACTCATTGGATGAGGATGTTGTCGATAAAGATGTGGCATGCTTTGTGAAAAATTTTCGAAAATTCTTGAAATTCAAGAACAATGGAAAATTTCGTGATAAAGGGAAATTCCAAAGTTCCGGGAAGGAGAAAAAGGAATTCAAAAAGAAAGATGGAAAGGAATCCCAATCTACACAAGGAATCACTTGTTTCGAGTGCAACGGGCATGGACACTTAAAGAAAGAATGTCCCAATTATTTGAAATCAAAGGGCAAGGCGTATGCTACAACTCTTAGTGACTCGGATTCATCCAATTCTAATTCTAAGGAAAGCTGTGATGGAGAAGGGAATTACTCCGCTTTTATGACTATTGCTCATGTTGAGTGTTCGGAGGACTTGAATTTGCTTGTACAAGAGCTTGGGGAGCATAGTGATAAGGAATCAATGGGAATTGTAGAAGAATCGAATGGTGAAGAAGATGAGATTGTAGAGGGGAAAACTATAATGCACTCTTTGAGAAATCAGGAGAATATGCACGGGTGGCCAACGCAGCCGTGAAAAAAATGAAGAAGGTAGAGAAGGACTATAGAAGTCTCCTTGTGCGACATAAGGAGGCCAAGTGTGAGATAGAGATGCTGAATGGAGAGCTGACCGAAGTCTACACAAAGATAAAAATTTCTTGAGCATGAGGTGGTTCAAGCCAATGCTAAAGTAGACCGAGTCTTCTCCAAGAAGCTTAATGAAATGCTTGCTAATCAAAAACCATTCTCCAACAAATGTGGATTGGGATATACCGGAGAAAGTAGTTCAGCTATCAAAATCACCAAGGAAGTGAAGTTTGTGAAAGCCAAAGAACCAATAGTGGCTGCCTCTACTTTTAAGAAAGTAGAGGATGAAAAGAAGAAGAATGTGAATAAGCCTCGTAACCAATCAGTGGTCAAAGCTGAAGCTAGAGGGAAATCACTTCCAAGAACACAAAGAGGTCCGAGAATGAACCACTTTTGCCATCATTGTGGACTTCAAGGACACACCAGACCAAATTGTCATAAGCTTAGAGCATTGAAGAATGCAAGTGATCAGAAGTCAAGAGGACCAAGAAATGACAAGAAGACTTGGGCTGTTGAGCAATCAAGAGGACGAGATGGTGATCCCAGAATGTTGGATGTGATGAAGATGATTGGTGCATTCACCACCTTCTTAGAAAGCTTCACTAGAAGGTTTGAAAGCCCTAACACTCGTACCCAATCCTATAGGGCTATCACCCCAAACTCACGTGACATGTGGGTGAAGAGGGGTACTCATGCATAAGCATTACAACATGACCATGCATTAATACTTCCTATGTTTTGTGACTATGCTTGGGTGTGTTCTTTTTGCTAGTTTGATTTGAAAATTGTTTGTCTATTTTGCTATTGGCTTTAAATGTTTTTACATTATTGCTTTTGATCAATCTTTTCTTGTTTTTATGTCAAAAATCCAAAAACCACATAAAAAATAGAAAATCTAAAAAGTTTGATCAACATTGTTGAGTTTTGTCTCATAGCATGTTTTTCCTTGTACCTTTGTACAAATGGCTTTGTGCATTTACGAGCATAGCTTGTTCCCTATGCACCTATATCATTGTAGAAGAAATCTTGACATCTACGTGATTGTTGTAAATAGATCTTCAAACTTGTCATGAATGATTAGTAAATGGTTTTGTTGATCCGGAGACATGCATAGACATGTACCTATATATCTTCCCACTCTTTTATTTTATTGTTTTTGCTTAAAGAGCTCAACAAATGTAAATCTCCTAATGAAAAAAGATAATGAGCTGCAAAAGCCTGTCGCATATACTAGAATTTGACTAGGAAAAAGGGAAAGCAACCTAAAATAAAATGTATGATGCCCAAAAAGCCAAAGGCTATCTCATCAAATTGAAATATCAAAAATTTCAAGCATTGATCTCATAATGAGATGTAATGATTCAAAAAGATCAAATGATATGATGTATATAGAGCCAAATGAAAAGCTTCAAAGTTATGTTATCAAGTTTTGTGGGAGGTTATAAATGCATATTTCTATAATTGAGATGGGTCACATTATCTAGTGCTAATTGTTTATGTCTTGGTTGAATTGATCATTGAAGCTTCACATTAGACTAAGGATTATCTCATTTTTGATACCCACACACATCACACATGTCTACGTTCAATGAATGCCATATTCATTTGTGTGATTGCACTTGATTAAATGTGTTTTCACATGCTCAATCCTTTTGATCAAACACAAAAAGATTTTTGAGTGTTTTAGTTGTTTTTGGAAAGTATTTTGTTTTTACAAAAATTGTCAAAATTTCAAAAACAGTGTTGCCCTGTTCTGGCGACTCAATTGCGGGTTGGTCCAATCACATGCCCCAGTCGCGAGCCCACATAAAGATTTTTTCACGACTCACTAGCGGGTCAATGTCCTAGTCGCGAAAAATACTTAGAATATTTTTCAAATTTTAGGTTTTTATGTTTCTCATGGCTCAGTGTGGCAACTTGTTCACGGGTGGAAGGTCCAGTCGCAAGGGTACACAGAAATTTTTGTGGCTTACCTTGCGACTTTCTCGCGGGTAGACTTTCCAGTCATGAAAAACACTTAGAAAATTTTTCAAAATTGTTGGTTTCTAGGTGTCTCACGGCTTGCCCTGGTGACTTGCACGCGACTTGACTCAGTCGCAAAAAATGCGAGTTTTGCATTTTAAAGGCAATTTTTTAAAACTTTTCAGTTTTCTCTCGAACATTTTTTACTTTTCAGTGTCTTCCCCGATAGAACCTATCTCAAACCCACCGTTTTTCTCACAAAAACCTCCATTGTTGCTCATCTTTTCATCTTCAATCTCCTAGAAAAAGGTATGGATTTTTCTATTCTCTCTGTATTCTTCATATTTATGGTTTTGTTTTCTTGGTTTGTGAGTTCTTATTGAGATTTGAGGTATATGGTGATTCGGTCATGGGTTGGGTTATTTATGTTGAGTTTAAATGAATGGATTCTGTTATTCTTGACTTTAAGTTGTTAAATGTTATTATTATCATGTGTGTTGCTTCTGTTATGAGTTAGTATTGACTAATCTGTGTTGTTTTGAACATCTCATACCCATTAAGATATGTCTCATTGACATATGCTTTCTTTTGGTTAAATGTGTAATACACCGCTTGTGAAGTACAGTTGGTTCAAAATGGTTGATTATTGCTTGTTGAAATCTGTGCTTGGGAATGTACCCTAGTGTGTTCATGATTGAGTTGTTGTGCTCACTGTTTGTGATGCCCCAATTTGATTAATTGTGTGATATATGTGGGTGTGTGATGAGTCCCACATTAGGTATTTACTGGGTTGAACTGGGTTTTATTAACAACTACAAGGAGCCTTAATTGTGACTGGTCCTTTTGAGGTATAGCGCAGATGTGGTTAGCGTTTTTCCTTAGGTCGTTAACGCTAGCCACATCTGCTATATCTCAAAAGGACTAGTCACAATTAAGGCTCCTTGTAGTTGTTAATAAAGCCCAGTTTAACCCAGTAAATACCTAATGTGGGACTCATCAAACACCCACACATATTACACAATTAATCAAATTGGGGCATCACAATCTCTCCCACTTAAATCCCTAACGTCCTCGTTAGGGCTCACTTTGTGGAGTAGTGTCTCCGAGCCCACATGGGTGTTATCAGGCCGGCTCTGATACCATATGTAACAACCCAAGGAAAAGCACTAGCCACATCTGCGTATACCTCAAAAGGACTAGTCACAATTAAGGCTCCTTGTAGTTGCTAATAAAGCCCAGTTCAACCCAGTAAATACCTAATGTGGGACTCATCACACACCCACACATATCACACAATTAATCAAATTGGGGCATCACACTGTCACAGTGTGTTATGCATAAGAATTGTTGATAGTCTGTTCTGTGCTTGTCTATTTTGAGTTATCTCATTCAATGTTGATCCTGAAATGTGTTTGGTTTGAATGTTGGTATAATACTCTGTCTTTTTCTATGCCACTAACATGTTACTAATATTTTTAGTTTCCATCTATTGTGCTTTGTTCTTGTGGATTCTACTGCTGTGTTTTGCAAATGACTCTTACAAAGAAGAAAACTACTGCCAAAAAGGGTGACAAAAGGATGAAGATGGACAATACAAATTTCAGGTTTCCTCACCATTTTGAGAGATACACTTGGTTCTACTTGATGGCAACCATTATCCAGGAGAGATTTGTTGACTTGGTGGATTTGAAGAACACCTTCATTCCAAGTTGCTTTGAGGGAAGGGGTTGGGATAAGCTTTTGAGTGGCCTGCTTGGAGTTTGTGATCCTTTGATCAGGGAGTTTTATGCCAATGCAGTGTTAAGAGAGCATGAGATAAATTGTTGGATACAAGGAAAGGAATTTACCATAGATGTGGATGACATAGATGATGTGTTAGGTTTTAAGGGCATGGATGATCATGATTTCACTCATTATAAGGATATGATGTTGTCCTTAGAAACTATTCAGACATATTGGTGGAGTGAGAGAGGGGAGATGCCTCAACACCACAGCCTTTCCAGCAGATATGAGGTGTCTAACAGTGATTATGATGTCTAACCTATACCTAGTGAAGAAGCTGACCACAATCAACAATGCCAGAGCCATCTTCCTTATGGAGCTTAAGCAAAAAACCTACATAGACATCAGTGCTCACATCTTCTACACCATTGTGGATGAGACCAGAATAACCACTAGGGCCAAGCTGATTTTCCTAGCCTTCTTATGAGGCTTTTTAGGTTGAAAGGTGTGGAGATCCCTCAAGATATCAGCCTATTGTCTACTCCCTCAGCAATTAACAAGCTAACCATCACAAGGATAAGAGTTCGTCTTTCGAGTGATGAAGAGGAAAGTGAACCCATAGACACTGAGACAGAGGCTGCAGGAGAACCCACAAGCTCAAGAGGTCGTGGCAAGAGGAGCAGAGCTTCATCTTTGTCAGATGTACCTTCAGATGCATTCTAGATCATCCTAGAGAGGATTGATGGGCTTAGAGATGTCCAGAATGAACAATCTGACAGGCTGGCTGCACTTCAAGATTAGATGAACATCCTTTCAGCAAAGTTTGATAGCTTCTCCACCCAGTAATGACCCTTTGGCCATTCCGGTCAAAAAGGGGGAGATTTTTGGGGTAACTCTTGAGGGGGAGTGCCAGTTTAAGAGGGAGCCTACATAAAACTTACATTTAGCAGTTTTTACCTCAGTTTTTACTTTATATTTATGTTGTTGATTTTGGTATTATGCTTTGGATAATGTTGTCTATATTATGGGTTTGCTACACTTTGGTTAATAGTTTGGTTTAAACTCATGGATCTGTTTACTTTTGAAACTTCTTGATACATTGGTATTACATATAAGATGCTTTTTCAGTTGTTTATGGTACTTTTGTACCTTTGCTTTTGTAACCTTTTAGGGTTTTTGTACCCATGCTTTATAGCTAAGTACTTGCTGTTAAATGTTATGCATTTTCTTTAAGTACATCACTCTTGTGCCCTTTGTTAGATTTTATATCCTTAATGCAATTACCTTGTGTTATTGCATTGGTTGAGTGTTGGACATGCAAATAATATTTTGCATTAAACTTATTAGCTTGTATGTCCGGATGTTCATTTCGTGTGTGAATGAGCATTGTGATCACTATTTATAGTGCTTGCTCTATATGCATTACAAGTTTTCTGCATACAATGATCATACTGTGTTGTTGTGTTTCAGGAAATACTTGTTCTTATGGTTCAAGAGCTTCACAAATTCTAGAGTTAGGTATGAGTGAGTTTTGTTCAACTGTTCCCAACTCACACATTAAGTCTAGAGTTTGTTATAGGGTTTTGTCACGGAATAGCCAAAGGGGGAGATTGTAAGGTTGAATTTAATCAACCATCTTGTTGGCTTTATTCTGTGCCAAATTTGCTTGTAATTCAGCGTTTAAAAACCCTGTATTTAGGTGGGAATCATGTAAGGGTAGTGTGTGAGAGAGTGTGAAGAAATGTAAGATTGTGCAGTGAAGAAAAGACTCGCAACTGGATCTCGCAGGTGGCTCGTGACTAGCAAGCCACCAGAAGATGCACACGAGTGAAGCATATAGAGAAGCTGAACTATCAAGCCAGCTGTAGCACTACAGGACAAAAAGTCCAGACTGGCCATTCAGTTAGCTCATAACTTGAACTTGCGACTCAGTCAAATCGCGAGGCCAAGTCGCCAGCCAGCTCTCTTTTGGAAAAATGACTCTTCGCATTCCAAACATGCACCAGTATATATAGACACTTATACCCACGAAATGTAGAAAGCTTTAAGAGAGAATTTTGAAAGAGAAACCCTAGGGAAAAACAAGATTGATTCATCCACAATATTTACATAGAGACTTTTCAAATTCATCTACTCTCACCCTCTCCATTGTTACATTCTTGACAGGCTCTTAGCCAAATCCTTTTCTTACCATACCCACATCTCTGAGAATGCTTTTTGGTGCTTTGGGAAGCAAATAGGAGGGGAACAATGGTTATTGGTTGATGCTATGGGCTATAGCGAAATCCGGTAAGCTAAAGAAGAAAAAGGTTCGGCGTAACCTCGTTAGAGCAAGAAGCTTGGAGGGCTTAAGTACACTGGGTAGATTAGGCTTAGAAGGACTTCTGCTGTTCATGTATCCCAACTTCATTTTTTAGTGGATTATTGACCGCTTGGAGGGCGGCGGAGTGGTTTTACGCCGAGGGCTTCAGTTTCCTCTTTAATAACACATCGTTGTGTTGTCTTTGTGTTTGCATTCCTCTTACCTTAATCTTTGCCATTTAATTTCTACTATAGATGAGATTTTAATTGGTTTATATTTTTTATCAATTCTGTTATTAGCTTATGTTCATTTTATGCACAAATATTGTTTGACATTAAGCTTGAATTGATAATTTTGTAATTGGCGGTTTAAACGTTCATAGTGTTTTATACACATACTGAACATTCACTTTACTTGTAATTACTTGTTTTGATAATAGTTGATTCTTGGAAGTGGTGAACTTAAAATCACTCGGTGGGATTTTTGCCGTATAAGTTTTCCCCATTCGTAAACAATGGAAGATCCAATAATCTGGAGTTGGATGGAGACTCAGCTCTAATAATCTCTCAGGTACAGAATAAATGGAAGATCAAAGAAGAAAGACTTATGCCTTATCATCAATGTCTCCAAAAGATGTCATCAAAATTCAGCAAGATCCAATATCAGTATATGCCGAGGATGCAGAATCAAATTCCAGATGCTTTAGCAACCATGGCATCCATGATGGATGGGCCAAAAGAAGATGAAGCTAGACCGATAGTGTTGGAACGAAAAGAAGAACCAGTCTACTGCATGACAATAGAAGAAGATGAGGAAAAGAATGGGGAAGGCGAATGGTACTCAAACATCTTACAATACCTCTAGAATGGAACATACCTGGAGTCTACAGACAAGAATGATCAGTTAACCATCCGGAGGTTGTCTACTAATTACATCATTTGTGGTGAAAGGCTTTACTAAAGATAATATGATGGAATTCATCTCCTTTGTGTAGCCGTTAAGGAAGCACAACAGATAATTGAAGAGGTTCATGAATCCAGTTATGGACCACATATGAATGCACACATGTTGTCAAGGAAGATAATGAGACAGGGTCACTACTGGACCACTATAGAAGCCAATTGTGCAGCTCATATTCAAAGATGCCATCAATGCCAAGTCCATGGAGATCTGAAGCACATGCCACCCATGCCAAGTCCATGGAGATCTGAAGCATATGCCACCCATGCCATTCTCTACATGGGTAGAAGTTGCTTCATACGAAGTCCTGAATTCAAAGAAAGTTGTTCAATTCATTCAGACCAATATCATTTGCAGATACGGGGTATCGCATGAAATTATCTCAAACAATGGGTTGCACTTTAAAGGAGAAGCAGAGAAGCTATTACGACAGTTCAATATTCGACACCACAAGTCTTCACCTTATCGCCCTTAAACCAATGGAGCAGTTGAGGCTACTAATAAAAACATAGGGTGAATCTTGAATAAGAGCACAAAGAACTACAAAGATTGGCACCTACAGTTGCCCTATGCACTCTAGGGTAAAGAACATCAATTCGATCTTCCATAGGAGCCACTCCTTATTCATTGGTGTATGGGATGGAAGCAGTCCTTCCTATTGAAATGGGTGTCTGTTCACTAAGGACAGTATTGGAAAGTGAAATCTCTAAAACAGATAGGTTGCAAAGCAGATATGATTAGTTGTGCATGCTAGATGAGAAAAGATTCAAAGCCTTGTATCACATTCAAGGATATCATATGAGGCTTAGGAAAGCTTTTGACAAAAAAGTGAGAACCAAAGATTTGAAGTTGGGGGACTTAGTGTTGAAAGAAATCCGAGCCTTGGTTCAAGATGCAAATGGGAAGTTCAAGCAATATTGGGCAGGCCCATACATTATTAAGCAGATATATTCTAGGGGAGTAATAAGATTGATGGACTTGGACGCAAAACCTTTCACTGAGCCAACCAACATGGATCAATTGAAGAAATACCACATCTGAGGTGGTTGTAAATTAAGTTATTTCCTTTCCTAGGTTTGACTAAAAAAAAAAAAAAAAGCTCGCAAGGCTGAAAACCCGAAATGGTGATCTACGCAAAAAGAGAGTTAAAAAAAAAAAAAAAAGTGAGAGAGCCTACTAGGTTGAAAACTCGAAAGGGTGACCTAGGCAAAAGTTAAGGCAAAAAAAAAAAAAAAAACACACACACATCATCATCCATGAACTATGTGATGACCTGATCCTTCTATCAAAGGGGTATGTAGGCAACCATGCATTAGTTCGGTCACAATTTTCCAAAACCCACCATTTGCCCATTAACCAAAATTACCAAAAATTCAACCATTCTATTACATAAAATCCAAAAGCCCAAACCCTAAACCAAACCATAAAAATTCCAAAACCCCAAAAGCCTACACCTTAAACAGAATCCCTAACTTGCAAATCCTAAATAATTCCTAAACATAAGAGTTTTTTTTTTTTTTTTACATCAACTTCTAAAATAAACATAATTAAAAAATAATAATAATAAGGTCACTTTATCTTTGGTCTTTTCTTTTTCTGTTGATCATCAATTCCTTCTGTGATAGGTACTTTGTTAGCATTGTCCCTTCTTTTGAGTTCATAGTTGTCTTCATTAGGTTTTTCCATGTTGTCTCTAAGAAACTGTTCTCTCATAGCAATCCTTTCAGCTTCCTTGTCAACAATCTTGTTTATCAACCAGTTGAAGTATTCCGTAGTCATCTTATGGAAGTGAACCTTGACAAAAGATTGGTCCACTTGGTCACCCATCTCTAAACCCAATAGCATGTTCTGTACAGAAGTAGGATTTGTATCCACAGGAGAGAAAGGTCTTCTTCTTTTGCCACTAGGAATTCCTTGCTCATATTTGAATTGCCTTAAGAGTCTATCTCCCTTATAGGAAGTTACTCTCCGCAATCTAACAAGGAAAATATGATCTGATCCTGGAGACCTCAGTAAAGGGGGTGGGCACTTCCACCAATAACAATCCCATTGAATTGAGGTACTAGATTTCTTGTCTAAGAATTTCACCCAATCACTCTCGATGGCATTTAGTCTTGATTATAGCCCTGCTAAGAGAATTGCTAGGCCCATAATTACCGCTTGTAGGCTTGGCAATCATGTCCAGTCGCTCCATTAGCCATATCTGCAAAGTGAAAGGACTTCCTAAAAAGTTCTGATTTTCTCCACCATGAAATACAGCATCCAATCCTAGAAGAGTTTCTACCAAGATCAAAGAAATAGGGTTATCAACATCCTTAATTTGACTCACAACACTTATAGCTTGAGCATCCACAAAGCTGTGTCTTCCAGAGCAAAGGAAAAGTTCTCCCACAAAGCATAAAGCCAAACCGAAGTTTTTCTGCATGTTGTCAGTCACTCCATAGGTGCATTTGTCAATCAGTCGAGAGATAATGGCACAAAGATTCACTATATGACCTTCAAACATACTATCAGTAATGGAAGTATAAAGACCGAAAGCATCAGACAAAGATTCCTTATGCCTGGGGTCACATGAAACCGCTACAAATTTTTTACCCAGATCATAGCCTAAGATAGCAGAGAATTCTTCAATTGTCGAATAGAGTTTAGCAGTGTTAAACTGGAACACATGATCTTCGGGATCCTGAAATTTCACCGCAGCACGAAGGAAATCCCACTTAATTTTGACACTCCTCAGAGCCTTGATTCCCTCTAATTTAAAGGCTGTAAAATTGGTTTTGGTATTGAAATCAAAGCTACGAACACATTTACTGATGTCATGAATTGTTGAATGAGAAAAATTATGATTGCTAGCCATGGATGACTTTTGCTTGTGATTATTGTGTTTTGCTAACCTTTATGTAGAGATTTGTCACAAGAGAATTTGTTTAAATAAGCTGCATCAATTCCTAATTAGGTTTGAAATAGGTTTCAGAGAGTTTGTAGCTGACTAGAAGAGAGTTTCATGATCACAAATGAAGTAAATGTTGTTCAAAAAATGCGAAATTGCGAAGCGCGCATTGAGAGACCATGAGGAGTCGGCCCAACATGGCGTGAGCGTCATGGTGTGGCTCAGCGCAATTTGGCACTCTAGAAGTGTCGAATGGCACTCTTCAGTTGCCAAGTGGCATGTAGCCACTCGGTCCTACACTCATGCAACTCCATGCAGTTTCATGTTCTTGTGCAATTTTTTTAAGATCATTTTGTTAAGTTTTTAGACCCCTTAAACAACAAATGGATTAACCTAGTTAATTAGCCAAGTGATTAACTTAGTCAAATTATCAAATCTAGGTTAACACAATCATATAATCATATCAGGTATATAGCAGTGGAAATATAAATAACACAAAGATATGATGACCCAAGAAACCACACCGGTAAAAACCTGGGAAGGATTTAACCTAGCTATCCTCAAGGTAAACTTGAATTCACTATATGAAAGAATCGAAGTTTGTACAATAGAACTTAGACCACTAACATTCTATTGCTACTCACCAGTAAAACTTACTAACACGACCACGTACAAGCTCCGAATCCACGGACTCCTTCTTTCTTGGATTCTCCAGCAAGTACAAGCACACCTGCTTGTGTATCTTTAAACTCTTATGGCAGAAACTGAATGATCATCAAGTTCTTAAAGAAATCTCCTCCTTGATAATCCTAGGCTTGTGTGAAGAAAAGCTCCTCACAGATCTCACAAGAAATTCACACAAACAACAATATGAGCAACCTCTAAAACGTGGCTAGGGTTTGTCTTATATACCTAGGGCAAAACATAAAACCCTAAATGTTTTAACTAAGCTAGGGCTGAGTTGGAATTCTGCAGAAAAATGCATTTTACCCGAGATTCGATCGATCGAGCCTAAGCTTCGATCGATCGAGCCAGGCCGAAATGCATAGTGACTTCTACATCTGCTCGATTCCAACTTTACATAAAAGACTAAACAAAACTAAACAACATGTTTTGATTATGGTTTGCGAACAATACAAATTAGAGTTCTAAATACATTAATTCCAAGTCTTTAGAACCTAACACGTTTAACACTCAAAAAAATATATATATATATATATATTCTTTTTTAATCAAACTGAGACATTCTAACAAGTCTACCACACTTGTTTTCAAAAAATCATCACCTGAATCATTGTTCTCAAAAAGTGATCAACTCAAGTTTTCTTAAGACTCATGGATTTATGGGCATTCACCCACGCCTCATGAATTTTCAAAAAAAAAAAAAAAAAAACCACCATCATTTTTTTTTTTTTTTAAAAGAGAAGAAGAAAATCATCATAAAGATTTCCAAGAATCATGCATCCTTTTGTATACTAGGGGCATTCGCCCATGGCTCATTTTCCAAAAAAAAAAAAAAAAAAAGCCACCATCATTTTCTCAAAAAAATCACATCAAGATTTTCAAAAATCATGCATTCATTTTTAACTAAGGGCATTCGGCTCCACCTCATGCAAGTAAGTGCGGATTACAACAGAGCCAAGCAAGATAAGTTTAAATTAGTACTATAAGATCTCATCAGGTGAATTCTAAACTTGTCTTAGTAAAAGTTTCTACATGATCCAAGGTGATACCAAGGACAAAGAGCTAAACATGGAAAATAATACAAGATTGTCTAATGAACACTTACTTTTGTTTTGCAGGAAAAATAAACATACAAGTCATACATCATTAGGACTCCGAGTCCACCTGCGGGAGGATCTCCTTGATCCACCTCTAGAGGAGCCACCTTCAGTATTTCCTTCCTGACTTCTGAAAAAGCAAGGATCATACTGACGATTTTCAAGTTCGAGGCTCTTGATCCTTTCCTCTAAAGCTCTCCTAGTAAAGTCAGCAGTTTCCATCCGATGTGCCTAAAAAGTCAGCAAAATCAAGTGTTAAAGACACTATCAAGCTAAGCTCAAGCCAAAGATGCTCAAAAAGCAACATGGTATACCCAGTTAGAATCATTGATCACATATTGGGAGGATTGAGTACGAGCCAATGACTACAAGCCTCCAATCATCCACATGCTTTATTCCACAAGATCCACATCAACTTGAAGCACAACTCTACTGAGTTAGAATCCATTCAAGATAAAAGGACAAAGAATTGAACATTCAAGAACACACCGGATTGGGCCAAGGAACATTTGGCACATGCTCTGGCCTAGTCAAAGGCATGGAACTATATGTTCCATCAGGATTCATCACATCATACTACCATGCTGGAAAATGAGGATAAGTCTTTGTGAATGAACTAGAAGAGCTACCAGCATGGTAAGGAGAGGGAATCTCTTCCTCTTCCTCTCCTCCAGAAGATGGAGGCTGAAAGCCCAACATGCAAATATTGCTACCAAGTAGAAATATGGAAAAGGAATTGGCAGAACTTTGATCTTATCAAGGAAGGAAAATATCATTCTGCCAACCAGGCAGCCTTGTAGATGATCCCGAATAAATTCAGAATAATTTCCTTTTCCTCTGTTAGGACATATGTGAATCACGTTAGGAACATATGTCAATATAGAATGGGCTAATCCTTTGACAAAACGCATTTTACTTGTAATTAGGTAGATTTAGGATGTGTTTAATGTTTCAAGGAACAAGGTTTCAAGTTCTAGTGTTAAAGCTATGCAAATCTGTCCAATAAACAAGTGAAGAAGTATTGGATTTTAAAGCTCGACAGCTAGTATCTATCGAGGTTTAAAAGCTGCTGAAGCCCGATGCTCGACAGCTAGC
The DNA here is from genome assembly GCA_023736055.1 of Quercus glauca. Taxonomy (NCBI): domain Eukaryota; kingdom Viridiplantae; phylum Streptophyta; class Magnoliopsida; order Fagales; family Fagaceae; genus Quercus; species Quercus glauca. The sequence goes on along the minus strand of CM043320.1, from coordinate 23,313,113 downwards.
TCAATAGATACCCTATCTATTGAGGTTTATGGAATTCAGTTTTTCAGAGCTGATTTTCATCCAATCCGTGTGTATATGTTTAGGCTTTTTTTTTCTCACAACCCTAAATATATATAAGGATTATTTTAAGGGCCATCAAAGGTTGCGCAAGTATGAAGCAAAGTTGTGTTCTTGCAAATTGTGACCGAAGACAAAATTTGCCCTAGTTCATCTTTCTCTTGAAGAAGCTACTGTGTTTGTACAGCATAGGATTTTGTAACCAAGAAACTTCGTGATCTTTATCATGTGATGAACTGAAGAACTTTGCAACCAACATCTTTCTCAAGTTGGTGATTAAGTCACGTACTGGGATCTGCACATCTATTAGTTAGTCACGTACTGGGAGCCGTACATTGAAAATGAGAGATTGTCACTACAGAACAAGTCCAATTGGGTATTGGGATAAAGGTTCAACTGTAGGTTGGTATAAGGTACTGGGATTCCTTTACTTGTAACCGCTTGTTGTGATAATAGTGAATTCTCAAGAGTGGTAACCTTAAAATCACCTAGTGGGGTTTTTACCATGTAGGTTTCCCCCATTCATAAACAAATCACCGTGTCAATTTAATTTCCGCTGTATTTAGTTAATTGGTGATCTGTTTATGCTACCACCCATTTTGCATGTTAATTGAATTAATTAATTAACTTGGCTAAATCAATTGGTTAATTTATCACAAGGGGTCAATACATTATTGATCTATCAAGTGGGATTAAAGCAAGCACACTCTGACTAGGTTTTAATCTTTGCTATGTGATCCATTGACCCCTGTTGTCATTGATAGAGGACAATCTCTTATTATACCTCCTTTATTTAATGGCACTAACTATGCATAGTGGAAAGTACGCATGAGAGCTTTCTTGCAGTCATTAGATGAAAAGGTGTGGCAGGCTGTGGAGATAGGCTAGACCAAGCCTAAGGAAGCGCCAGCCGACTGGGATGACGCTAAGATCAAGGTGGCAAACTTCCACAGCAGGGCATTGAATGATCTATTCAGTGCAGTCACGAATGAGGAGTTCAAGAAGATATACTCTACTGAAACCGCAAATGAAGCATGGACCATTCTCTAGACAACCTATGAAGGAACCAAGGCTATCAAGAATTCAAAACTTCAGAAGCTTATTATGAGCTTTGAAGAGATTAAGATGAAGGAGGATGAGTCGTTCAATGAGTTCTATGCCAAGGTCAATGACATAGTGAACTCAGCCTTTAATCTTGGGGAAACCATTCCTGAACCCAAGATTGTGAGAAATATGCTCAGATCTCTACCTAAGAGATTTCATGCCAAGATCACCGCGATTGAGGAATCAAAGGATATTGACAAAATTCCTTTGACAGAGTTGGTTGGCAATTTGCAAACCTATGAGTTGGGTTTGACAAGGATCGGGAAATCAAGCATGTGCATAAGCAAGAGCATGGCATTAAAGACCAAAAGCAGTGACATTGATGAGTCTTCAGACGATGAAGATTCTAAGATGAAATCCTATATCACGAGGTAGTTCAAGAAGTTTATGAAGAATACCAACGAGAAAGGATTTGACAAGGACCAAAAGCAATCCAGTCCTTCGTAGTTCAAGAGCCAAGACAAAGGGAAAGGATGCTAGGGATGGCAGTCAGTACACTGTTCCCTCAGGACCAAAATGCTTTGGGTGTCAAGGCTTCGGACATATGAAACAAGAGTGCCCTACATATCTCAAGACCATTGGGAAAAGCAAGGAACTTGCTGCTACCTTGAGTGACATCAAGCCTGAAGATGATTCCGACAATGAGGATGATGGAATCCTAAATTCCTTCACAGCCACTATAAATCCTACTGAAGGGATTGTTGAAGATGTGGATGAAGAAGAGGAATTGGTGGAATCTAAGTTTGAAAAGATGGATGAGCAAGATGACATCCACACGGCCTATGCAAAGTTATACAAGGTCTCAAAAAAGCATGAGAAGTTGTATAGGTTGGCCACCAAGAAGCATAATGAAGTGGAGCTAGAACGAGAAGAAATTTCCATAAAGTTTGATGAAGCAAAATCATTGGAGCACTGAGATTTGAGAATAATTTCTAGGCTAAGAAGACCAAAAAGCTTGAGGCAGAACTGTTCCAAGTCAGAGCCCAGTTGGAAAGGACTTTAAGTGCAAAGGTCGATGAGATGCTTAGTCTTCAGAAATCTGCTTCTGATCGAACTAGTTTAGGGTATGATTTCTCTTCTCCTAGTATTGCTACTTCTAGTACTACTGTTTTTGTTCCTCCTGCTAATAATGTTGAAACTGAGAACAATGATGTTAAAAATGAATTAGCTAATGAGAACATAGTCAAGGGTAAATCTATCTTAAGAGCACCCACTAAGCTTGAAAAGAAAGAGATCAAGAACCCTGGGACTAAGAAGGGAAATACTCAAAAGCCCAAACAGAAAAAGCAGCATTTCTGTCATCACTGTAGAGCAGCTAGACATACTCGACCTAATTGTTATAAGTGGTTAGCCACTCAACAGAACAACAACATGATCTCTTCGGGAAACCAGAATCAGCTTTCATCCTCTTTTGCTCCTCTTGGAGATCTTCTCAAAGTCCTCATGTCCCTTTCTGTAAAGTTGTTATTTACAACTATGTTTTTTGTTGGCTTTTATTCCATGCCAAATTTGATTGTAATTATTTTCAATCTTTTATACCCTGTATTGTTGTGGGATTTCAGTGTAAGGGTTGTGTGATAAAGAGAGAGTGTGAAGGCTCAAGCATTTGAAGGCTGAAGAATTCTCACGGGTATGTCGCAACCTAGCTTCCCGCGAAGTGAATCATGTGCCATGCACATACTGGAATGTGAAGAGTCAGGCCAAGTGGAGATAGCTGTGTCTCGTGAGTATCTCGCGGATAAGGCCTTCCCGTGAGACACCCGCGAGGCATTCTGTTTTGCCAGCCTGTACTGAATGACTCACACTTTCTGTACCTATCCTATATATACCCTCATTACTCACAAATGTTGAGGAGTGCTTCAAAGAGAAAACCCTAGCCAAACACATTGAGAATTAGAGATTGTCATACCCACATTTCTTTATACACTTGCTTGTGGTATTTCCTCAACTCTTCCCTCTCCATTTTCCATACCATTGAGAGGTTGATAGCCCAAACACTTACCACACCCTTTGAGAGTGTTGAGTGACGTTTTGGTATTGCTAGGAAGCATTGGAAGAAGCCAAGGATGGTAGATGCAACATGGAGCTTGTTGTGGGATCCGGAGTGTTAGACAAGACAGGGTTCCGAGAAGCCTTGTTGGAGTAGGAGCTTGGAGGGCTTAGGTACATCGGGTAGATTAGGCTTGGAGGGTCTCTTGCTAACCCATGTATCCCAACTGATTGTCTAGTGGATCGATTTCCGCTTGGAGGGTGGTAGAGAGGTTTTTCGCCGAGTTCTTTGGTTTCCTCTTCGATAACACGTCTCGGTGTTATCTATGTTTGCATCCTTCTTCCCTACTCTTGTTCATTTCCTTTTTACTACTGTGTTGCTTTAAATATGGATTAGAGTAGCTTCTTATTTATCCGCTCGCTTTTACACTATTCCGCACTTAGTATTAAGTTAGTGTAAAATCTATCGAGCCGTAATTTTAATTAGGGGGTCTAAACAGCTCTTGTGTTTTTAACACATTTTCGAGCATTCAATTAGTGTCAGAGCGGGTACACTTGCTGTGGTTTAAATACCTAAGTGTGATCCTTGACCCCTTGGTGTATTTTGAAAAGTGTATTGGTTAAAATCAACATGAAGGATAGTAAAGATGTTTGTGAAAAAGACTCTATGAGCATATTTGAAGACTGTTCTAATAATGTGTTTTTAGAGTTATTTAAATCAAAGAATCATGCTAGAATCTTCTGTCACATGCTTAAATCCCTAGTTCATAGAAACCATGATATACATAACAACTTATGTGAGTCAAAGTCCTTAGTCTATAAGTATGAGAGGAGAAATAGACACTTGTGTGATAAACTTGATCATCTAAAAAGAAAACTTCACTCATCCTTGAATGAAATAAAGGAAAATGAGTCCTGCTTCAAGGGTCAAGAATGTCTCTCTCATGCATGTCTTTTTGTTCATACCGCTTTGAAAGTATTTAATTCATGTTTGTGGTACCTTGACAGCGGTTGTTCAAAGCATATGACTGGAGATAAGTCTCTGTTCAAAACTCTTAAAGAGAAGGAAGATGGCTTTGTCACATTTGGAGATGGTAGTCATTCACAAGTTCTTGGAAAGGGAACGGTGGACATTCCAGGACCGCCACTGTTGACTGACGTGCTGTATATTAAGGGACTAAAAGTGAACTTGCTGAGTATTACTCAGATCTATGATGATGACTTCTTAGTTCAATTCTCAAAGAAAGGATGTCTAATCTTGAATGAAGAAGGTGTTCAAGTTCTGAAGGGATTTAGGACCACCGATAATTGTTATGGGGTCATTCCTAAACCAAGCATAGCATGTCGGAGTGCCCGAGTAAATCTCTTAGAGTTGTGGCATCAACGACTTGGACATGCTTATTACAAACAAGCTTGAAGCAGTGGTTGGTTTACCAAAGTTTGGGAAAATTGAGAAGAATGTTTGTGGTCCATGTCAATTAGGAAAACAAACAAAGTCAAGCCATCCGAAAGTGAATGTGGTTGTAACCTCTCGCCCTTTAGAATTACTGCATGTGGATCTAATAAGTCCAACAAGAGCAGAAAGCATGGGTGGAAAGCTTTATATTATGGTGGTGGTTGACAACTTCTCAAGGTATTCTTGGGTGGATTTTCTTAGAGAGAAATCAGAAGCATGTGACAAGATGGAGAAATTATGCAAGAGACTGATTAATGAAAAATGAGTACCTATAGTCAAGATCAGAAGTGACCACGGGAAGGAGTTTGAAAATGCGAAGTTTGAAGCATTTTGCAATGAACACGGCATCAAGAAGGAATTCTCAGCTCCAAAGACTCCACAACAAAATAGAGTAGTTGAAAGGAAAAATCGGGTGATTCAAGAAATGGATCGAGTAATGTTACTCAACAAAAACCTTCCACAGAAGTTTTGGGCTGAAGCGGTGAATACTTCATGTCATATTGGGAATAGGATTTACTTCCAAGTAGGAATGAAGAAGACATCGTATGAAATTTGGAGAGAAAAGAAACCGAAGGTGAAATATTTCTGAATATTTGGGAGCAAATGCTATATTCTTAATGATAGAGAGAATCCTGGAAAAATTGATGCTAAAAGTGATGAAGGGATATTTCTAGGCTACTCATTAAATAGCCGAGCATATAGAGTGTTCAACAAACGCACTAAGACAGTGATGGAATCAATAAATGTGGTCATCGATGACACCATATCTAAAAAGGATATTGATGATGGTGAAGGATCTGACCTGAAGAAGGGGGAGGTTGAGGACAAAATGTCACAAGATGATGATATTGAGTAAGAATCACTGAAAAAGAGTCCACACCCCCTATACCAAGAAAGGAGACTAGATCAACACAAGGGCCTCCTAGCCCTCTCATCCCTCCGGAAGTTCAACCTACGATCTCTCGAGATGAAGAACCTTCTAGCTCCAAAAACCGTCATCAAGGGTAATTCTCAATCATCTATCAAGTAATATCATTGGTGATGTAAATGAGGGACTTCGGTTGAGAAAAGGACCAAAATACAGTGCGAATCATGTGACATACAATTGTTATCTTGCTCAATTCGAACCCAAGAAGGTAGAGGAAGCTCTTAGAGACGAGAACTGGATAGAGTCTATGCATCAAGAGCTACATCAGTTTGTTAGAAATGATGTATGGGAGTTGGTTCCAAGGCCCAAAGGCACCCATGTGATTGGCACCAAGTGGATCTTCAAGAACAAAACTGATGAAGACGGTGAGGTTGTCCGAAACAAGTCTAGGCTAGTAGCTCAAGGATATACTCAAATGGAAGGCATAGACTTTGATGATTCGTTTGCACCAGTAGCAAGACTAGAGTCGATTCGAATTCTATTGTCCATAGCATGTGTTATGGATTTCAAACTGTACCAAATGGATGTGAAAAGTGTCTTTCTGAATGGTTTTCTAAATGAAAAAGTATTCGTTGAGCAACCAAAGGGATTTCAAAATCCTCACTTTCCGGATCATGTGCTAAGGTTGAAGAAAGCACTGTATGGGTTGAAGCAAGCACCAAGAGCATAGTATGATCGTCTCGTAACATACTTTTTGGATCGTGGATTCAAAAGAGGCCAAGCTGATCGAACATTGTTTGTAAAGAGAAATGAGAAGTCTCTCCTAGTTGCTCAAGTATATGTGGATGATATTGTTTTGGATCCACAATTGATCATTTGGCTCATGAATTCTCCGAAGAAATGAAAAGGGAGTTTGAGATGAGTATGGTGGGGGAGCTGAACTACTTCCTAGGGCTTCAAGTGAAACAACGGAAAGATGGGATATTCATATCTCAAGAGAAATACACCAAAAATCTTGTTAAAAGATTTAGTCTAGACTCTAAGAAACACACTTCCACTCCAATGAGCTCCTCATCAAAGCTGAGTCGGGATGCAGCAGGTGTAAAAGTGGATCTAACGCTCTATCGAAGCATGATAGGCAGTCTCTTATATCTCGCTGCTAGCAAACCAGACATTGCCTTCAGTGTAGGTGTATGTGCTCAATTTCAAGCAGCCCCCAAAGAGTCACATTTAACAGCAGTCAAAAGAATTATCTGGTACATAAATGGGACATCTGATTATGGAATTTGGTACTCAAGAGACTCAAATGAATGCCTAGCCGGATATTCTGATGCTGATTGGGTCGAATGCATTGATGACAGAAAAAGTACTTCCGGTGGATGTTTTTATCTTGGAAACAACTTGGTGTCATGGATGAGCAAAAAGCAAAATTCAGTCTCTCTATCAACAGCCGAAGCTGAATATATTGCTGCTGCAAGTTGCTGTGCTCAATTATTATGGATGAAGAAGCTCCTTCATGATTATGGAATCACTCAAGACATGATGTGTGTATATTGTGATAATACAAGTGCCATAAATTTGTCAAAAAATCCAGTTCAACACTCGAAATCAAAGCATATCGTAATCCGGTATCACTTCATTCGAGACTTGGTGGAAGAAAAGACTGTGTACTTGGAGTTTATCAACACTAACAATCAGAAGGCAGACATATTCACTAAATCTCTCGATGGCCCAAAGTTTGAATCTTTGCGTAAGACCATCGGTGTCGGTATCATTCCTTGAACTCTATCTCTTGTGTGAACCTACACTGCTCTTTGTTGCATACATGTTGTTGTGGTCTCACATGCTCTGTTTTAGCTGTTTCCTTTAGTTGTTTAGGTTTGTGCCTGTTTTGTTGATCTTACTTTTCTTGCTCAAAAAGTTTGATCACTTGTTTTGTGCATATCTCATGTGAGTTTGGCCTAGTACCTTCGTACTAATGGCATAGTGCATTTACGATTTTGGCTTGTTATGTATGCACTCTTTTCTATGTGGAAGAAATCTTGAAAACTATGTGTGACTGTTGTAAATAGATCTTCAAGCTTGTCATGAATGACTGGTCAATAGTCTTGTTGGTCTTGATACTTGCATAGACTTGTGTCTATATCTCTTTCCACTTTATTTTTATGTTTTTGCAAAAAAAAGCTCTCCAAATGTAAATCTCCAAATGAAAAGAGATATTGAGCTGCAAAAGCCTGTTGTACACACTAGTATTCGACTAGGAAAAAGGAAAAGCTACTCTTTTAAATGTATATTGTATGGTGCTCAAAGAGCCAAAGGCTAATCATCAATATTGAAATATCAAAAATTTCAAGCACCGGTCTCAAAAAGAGATGTTTCGTCCAAAAATGGATCAATTGTTTTGCTTTATACAGAAGCCAAAAAATGGATCAAATGTTTCGTGTGTTTTTATTTTTGGTCAAAATGCATTTTGTGCGTTTTTCATCAAAATCTGGTTCAGGGGTTGTTTCGCGAGAAGCTCGCAACTTAGAGCTTCCCGCGAAAAGTGCTTGAGGGAATTAATTTGTTTTCTTTGAGTCACACAGAAACTCTCGCGACTGTTTTGCGACCAATAGCTTCTCGCGAAATGCTGTTTGGCAAAAACTGGAATTTTTCAAAATTCAGACAAAGGGTATCGCGAGAATATAGCGACTGTCTCGCGACCTAAAGCTTCTCGCAAAAGCTTTTGTGCTTCAGTGGCCATTTTCGCGACTGTCTCGCTACTCTCTAACTCGTGAAAAACGCATGTTTTCAGTTTTATATAGCAGATGTGACAGTTTTTCAAATCATAAAATCTTCCCTCGCATAACCACCTTCGAACCATTTTCAACCCAAATCACTATTTCATTCAAAACCCCATCAATCCTAGCATATTTTCTGCATTCCCTTCTTCAAGGTATGTCTTTTAAAGCATTTTCTTTTAGTTTTTGCTTAGATTTTGCAGTGTTTTTCGTAGGGTTTTGAAATTTAGGTATTTTTCGATATTGGGTTGGGTTTCTTCTATTTTGTGCATATCTTTCAAATATTTTGATTGGGCTGAGTCCCATTCATCTGTTGTGCATCTATGTTGGCCCCATGTGGCATTCTAACATGTATTGAGGGTAGATTTTGCCTTGTTCATGCATTATTCATGTTCAATTTACTATTTTGCGTGCTAGGTGTTTGACAAAATGTCCAAGTGACATTCTTGTGCCTAATTGGAATCAAGTGATTTCAATCTATGGGTTTTTAACTTGTTTGACCATGTTTCACTCAGTGTGATCAGTGTTCATGTGTTTTATACACTTTGCCCTTGTTGCACACACCTGGCTCACACCTAGGCACACTTAGGCATCCCTCATGCATCTAGTGCCACACACATATGCATCAGTACATGCACACACATGCACAGTTACTTATCTTCATGCATTGTGGTTAAGCTTTCTTGTTTCTTTTGAGTTCATTTTGGGACTCACTTGGATCTAATCAAGTTCTGTGTTTATTCTCTGTTTCTGTTCATGGCTCTTGGCTATTTTTTTGTGCTCTTTTGGACAGATGTCTCCATTCAAGACTTCAGTTGTGAAAGGTGGCAGCAACAAAGGGAAAGAGCCAATCATTGATGTTGATGACAATTCCCCTAGACCAAAGAGAACTCGTTTTTCAATGGGAACTTATGATCCTAATCTGTTTAGGACTTCTACTGCTTTTGAGGCATATAAGAACCTTTTTTGAGGTGCTCCCTTGTTAGTTGAGAGGGTTGTTGATCAGTCATCTCTTTTAGATACTAAAATTCCTGTCTGGTTTGCCACAAAAGACTGGAATTTTCTTCTTTCTGATCTTGAGGATGCCTATGAAAATATGGTGAAAGAGTTTTATGCCAATGCTTCTGTAGAAGGGGATGAAATCAAGTGCTGGGTTAGAAGAAAGCGGTTCTCGGTAACTCTGGTGTATCTATCTGATATTCTTAACATCAACCGGCCAATACTTCCTATACCACCTATCTACGATGATCTAATTCCAGATGAGGACACACTTCGAAAAGTATTAGGAGCTGATTTGGAATTCTCTTCCAGTGGAAAGTCAATCAATGTGGCTTCACTTTTTCTAGAATTAAGGCTTATGTCAACAATCATGTGTAGCAATCTCTATCCATTGTCAAGCACCGGCTACATCAATCTTGGTCGAGCATTATTTCTACATGATCTGGTATTTGATGTGGAAATTGATGTATGCTCTCACATCTTTCACATTTTGGCAAAAACAGTTGATCGAACTGCCTGAAGGAATTGTATTCCATTTGGTCTCCTCATCTCTCGAATCTTGAAACTCAAAGGTGTGCGTCCCTCTGCAGATGAGCGCCCTCATACAAGGCCTAGCCCAATTAACATTTGTACTCTTCAAGCAAGTATGAGTCACACCAAGAAGATTGTCGAGCAAGAACATCATGCGACTCAGGGAAGTTCAAGCACTACACCTCATTCCTATGATGAAAAGTTCGACAACATCTTGGTTGCTCTTCAAGAGATTAATACCAAGATTTCAAGACTAGCCAAATATCATGTACTCCCAACACTCCCGGCTTGATAAACAGCTAACATCTCTCGAAACTCAGATGGACGAGATTCAATGGAAGCTAAAAGAGAATGAAGACTAGCTATTCCATGACAAAAAGGGGGAGATGGTGCTATTGACAGGGGGAGTGTAGTCATAGGGAGAGTCTTCTGCTGGTTCATTCAGTCTATGTTTAGTTTTGATAACTGCTTTATGTTTACAGTCTTTACTGTTTTTTCTGCTTTTGGTTTAAAGCTTTAATACTCTGATGTTTTCACTTCAGATATTTTGTGTTTATCTCTATGCTTTGTGGCATTTCCTGTGTACCCATGTTGCTTTTGTAAGTTTTAAAGGTTTGTTTCCTTGCACTTATGCTGTTTGTAGGCTTTTATGGTTTGTACCATGCAATGCAATCTCTTTGCTTTGTAGCTTTGCTTTGTGCCTTATGTACTTGATATTAAATGCTATGTATTTCAATTCAGTACATCACTCTTGTGCCCTAGTAGGATTGTTTCTAGATGCATATATGTTTGTATGCATTGGTTGAGTGTTGGACTTGCAAATGATACTCTTCAATTGAACTTATCACCTTGCATGTCCGGATGTTCATTCCTTGTGTGAATGAGCATAGTAATCACTTTTGTATAGTGATTGCTTGTTTGATCTTGCCATGGTCTATTGCTTTACTCCATTTTGCTTAATCATGATATATTTGCTCCATATGCATTTCAAGTTTTCTGCATACAATGATATTATTGTGTTGTTGTGTTTCAGGAGTTACTTGTTCATATGTTCAAGAGCGTTTCAACTTCTAGATTAAGTGTGAGTGAGTTTTGCCTATGTTCCCAAACTCACGTTTAAGTCTAGAGTCGGTTTTAAGGGTTTTGTCATGGAATAGCCAAGGGGAGAGATTGTAAAGTTATTATTTACAACTATGTTTTTTGTTGACTTTTATTCTGTGCCAAATTTGATTGTAATTGTTTTCAATCTTTTATACCCTATATTGTTGTGTATGATAGAGAGAGAGTGTGAAGGCTCAAGCATTTGAAGGCTGAAGAATTCTCGTGGGTATGTCGCGACCTAGCTTCCCGCAAAGTGAATCATGTGCCCTGCACATGCTGGAATGCGAAGAGTCAAACCAGGTGGAGATAGCTGTGTCTCGTGAGTATCTCGCAGGTAAGGCCTTCCCGCGAGACACCCGCGAGGCATTCTGTTCTATCAGCCTATACTAAATGACTCACACTTTCTGTACCTATCCTATATATACCCTCATTATCCACAAATGTTGAGGAGTGCTTCAGAGAGAAAACCTAGCCAAATACATTGAGAATTAGAGATTGTCATACCCATATTTCTCTATACACTTGCTTGTGGTATTTTCTCAACTCTTCCCTCTCCATTTTCCATACCATTGAGAGGTTGATAGCCTAAACACTTACCACACCCTTTGAGAGTGTTGAGTGACATTTTGGTGCTGCTGGGAAGCATTGGAAGAAGCCAAGGATGGCAGATGCAACATGGAGCTTGTTGCGGGATCCAGAGTGCTAGACAAGACAGGGTTCCGAGAAGCCTTGTTGGAGTAGGAGTTTGGAGGGCTTATGTACATTGGATAGATTAGGTTTGGAGGGTCTCTTGCTAACCCATGTATCCCAACTGATTGTCTAGTGGATCAATTTCCGCTTGGAGGGCGGCAAAGAGGGTTTTCGCCGAGTTCTTCAGTTTCATCTTCGATAACACGTCTCAATGTTATCTGTGTTTGCATCCGTCTTCCCTACTCTTGTTCATTTCCTTTTTACTACTATGTTGCTTTAAATATGGATTAGAGTAGCTTCTTGTTTATTCGCTCGCTTTTACATTATTCCGCACTTAGTATTAAGTTAGTGTAAAATCTATCGAGCTGTAATTTTAATTAAGGGGTCTAAACAGCTCTTGTGTTTTTAACACATTTTCGAGCATTCACTTTCAAACTTGAACGGTTTCAATTCTTCCCCCTCACTACCGGATCAAGAGTTTGCTAAACAGAAAGGTTCCTCCAAGGTGTGGAAGGAAAAAAGCTCCAAGTGATTTTGTCACTTTTTCTCTCTCTCCCCTTCTTGTTTTTGTTTTTGCATTACTTGTGTGTTTTGCTTTCGTGTTTTGAGTCAGTCTAGTTTTATGCACTACTTTGTTTAACATGTTTTTGTTTGTTCACTTTTCAGTTTTGCTTTTTTTTTTTTTTTCATATAAAAAAATAAAATAAAAATTAAAAAATCAGAAAAATAAAAAAACAGTGTGTGTTTGTGTTCATTGGTACTTGTGTACCTTGGATTGCCATTGAAACAAAGTTTTCTAAACTTGGTATCATTTGTAGCTTAGATGATCATCTCTATGCACAACTAAGCAAATAAGCTTTATGGCTCATGTTTGTGATGAGTAAGATTAAGTAATATCCTGTACTTAACACTCATATCACTCTTTTTGACAAGAATGACTAGAAAATTCTAAGAGAAATGCATAAATAACCATCTCAACACTGTTACCCGCCAATCATGTATTGAGATTTGTATGCTTCGGCATAGCAAAAGTCGAATGTTAAATGCTTAACATCATTGGGTATTTCTTTTCTGTCTCTTATATGCCCACGCATGGTTTGCTTAAAAGAAAAAGAATGCTAAGAACAACAAAAAGCAAAAGGAATCAGAATGTTTTATACATGATTGCAAGCGTGTATTCTAGGAGATGTGGGAGTTATAGGATGTACCTCAAAGGTGATAGTCCCCATCAAACAATTATGATTGTGTGTGAGTTAAAGTGATTTTCTCATATCTTAAATCATCATAACATATAGACACTAATGCAATCTTGCAATGTTTTTCACATACAACACGCAATACTCTTTGCTACTTTTGATACATGTGCAGGTATAATATGATTTGGCCATCACAAGGAATACATGTGTTAATGTATGCTCACTAAACTGTCTTAACTTGTTTTTGAAATATAAAATTGGTTAGATTTGTTTTGTGTGTGTGTGTGTGTGTGTGTGTGTGTGTTTTGGATCTATGTGCTTGACATTTTTCTTGTTGAGAGATGATTTTGAAAGTTTAAAATGTTGATTGGATCTTTGGTTGTTTAGCATGCGTGATTGCATTCATATCTGTGTTTTTCTCTTCTTGAAAAACTATTTTTAAGCAATCTCGATAGCTTCTTGATACCTCTCGACAGCTAGGCTATCTATCGAGAACCTTCAGCTGCTTTTTATCACATTCTCGACACCTTCTTGATAACTACTTCGATCCATCGAGAAACCTTTTGAATGCTCGATAGCTACCTCGATCCATCGAGATCCCTTAGCTGTGGACACCACTCGATAGATTCTAGACTGCACTTCGACAGATAAAACACGCGTTTTTTATTCTCGATACTTCTCAATACATTTAGAAACTGAGATTTCCTATAAATAGGATCCACGCAATTTCTGTCCCACTTCTCCCTGATCTCTCTCGACAGAAAAGTATCTCTCCTTCTCCCAAACACCCAAAACTAAATCTTTTCATCTTCCTCAATTCATTTTTGGTCTCAAGATCCATGTTCTTCATCTGGTATGATGATTTCTCCCTCTTTATCATGCATTTCATGATCTTTGACCTAACTTTTGGGGTTTTGAAATTATTTGAGCTTTTTAAAAAATCTTTGAGTTTTTGTTAAAGTTTAGGATGGGTTTTTGTTTCAATGATTTAAAATCATCATGCATTGCATTTCATGAACATTTTAACTATATTTTCATGCATTATAGATGTGTGCTATATATGTTGATTTGTTGTTTGCTGTTAGGTTTGGATTAGGCTGAGCCCATGATTTTTTTTGGTTTGCATGTCACTTGTTCATGCATTTTCATGCATACGTACATTCATTTCTTTATATTCCAATATATTGATGCGTTTGGTGCTTTTTTACGTGTCTCTCTTTCTCCCTCTCTCTTTCTTTCGGTTTGTTGCTTCATGGCACCTAAACAAAAATCCACTCCATCCCAGTGTTAGGATTTTGTGCCCTAGAATCTTATTGTATGATGCTATGTATTATAATATGTATGACATTATGTATGACATGATGTATGACTTAATATTATAATTAGTAAAGTTGTTTTATTATTATCTAAAATAATGGTAACATGAATATTTGGACATTATCATATAGTCCATAAGATGCATAGTATGTGATTTATGTGATTTAGTCACAGAAGATATAAGTCACAAGTTCTTTGTAAACTCAGAATTTGGTTCGTAGTTGGTGATGAAATTGGGCGTGTCATCTGCAAAGACTATAACATATTAACTAAGATGATTTGTTTTGATCATGGAAGTGGTGACTTCTAGTTGATATGTTGATATGTTTTAAGAGTTAAGACATATTGAACTGGACCGCTGTGAAATTTATTATTCTCCTAAAGACTGTCGATTGAATAATAAATCTCACGACTTATATTTACATGAACTCTTAATCCTAAGAGAATAATGGACTTGATCATGAAGTGTAGGTTGCTTTGATATATCAAGAGTGAAATCTAAAGTAAAGGTCAAAACCTCAGTATGTTAGGTAGCCACATTTAGTGTTGATGGAACATATATTCTCAAGATGGAATTCATAGTCTCTTAACGGAGATACAAAATATTCCCTTGAGATAAGTTTAATGGGTTTGTTATTCAGAGAGTTAGGCCTAACCACTTTGGTAAGAAATTACTAAAGTATATATTTATGAAATTGGATTTCATAAATATATAATGAATAACTTAAGAGGATTAAACCAGGTACTCAAGGATTAAGATGTAGTAATCTACAAAGTGGCAGTCTTCATTTATAACTTTGTATTACTACGAATATTTTATGAAGGGGTTGCATGTACAATAAAGTCTTGGGATATAATTTATTAATAAGGCCTAGAGTGCAATTATATTTATATAGTGGTATTAAATATAATTAATGGTAACTTTGGACTTGTCAAGAGTTGATAGAAAAGCCCAAGGCCTATTGGAGCTAGTGTCTTATTTGTTCTCTTTTGGTCCTACTCCAAGCCACATATTAAAACCCAATTGGAAAGGCCCAAAAGGCTGGCCCAATTAGATAATCAGTTATAGGAGAGAAACATATAGAATTTTGTAATAAATCACAATTGCATGAAACGTTTTGAATGTGAATGTTGAACACTCTCATTCTTTCTTGAAACAAACACATATAACTGATTGATTGACCACACATCTTGGGCGTTAGTGGAATTTGAGTGAAGATTGAAAGTGTTCCTAAGAACTTCTGATCTTTGTTTTGAAATTCACCACACGAAGTTACACTCTCTTATTCAATATTCTAAAACTTACATAGTGCATGTTATCAATTGTGAATGAAGTAGATCCATTAATTTTTCCGCTGCGCACACTTTCTTTTCCAACACCCAAAACCCTCTTCGTTTTGGGGCATCCTTTTCCTCTAATCCCACTCCTTCTTACATTTGGTTCCATGATGAGAAGGCTAGTAAGGACTTCTCAGAGAACTTTTCTAGACGAGGCATTCATTCTGAATGCCAAGTCATTGTATCGAACTTTTCCGATACTAACCTTCCCACTATCATCTACAGTAGGGGTTGGGAGTCACTGTGTGGCATCCCGATCACGTGCCCTTTCATGATCATACAGGAGTTTTACTCCAACATTCACTGATTTGAATACTCTATACCCCAGTTTGTCACTCGTGTTTGGGGTATACGCATTGTAGTTACTCTGGATCTTATCGAGGCAGGGGAGATCCCCTTGATCATCATTTCAATTCAAGATCAAAGTAGAGGAGATCCCTTTGATCATCATTCCATGGCCTGATCGAGGTAAAGGAGATCCCCTTGATCATCATTTTAGTTCCATATTATCAAAGTAGAGGAAATCTCTTTGATCAACATTCCAACGCCAGATTAAGATATAGGAAATCCCCTTGATCATCATTCAGTTCTAGAATATCAAAGTTGTGGAGATCCACTTGATCATAAATCCAAAGCCAGATCAAGGTCGAAGAGATCCCTGGATCATTATTTTAGTTCCAGATTATCAAAGTAGAGGAGATCCATTTGATCATCATTCCTAAGCCAAATCAGGGTTGAGGAGACACCGTGATCATCATTTCAGTGCTAGATTAACGAAGTAGAGGAGATCCCCTTAATCATTATTTCAATTCAAGATCAAAGTAGATGAGATCCCTTTCATCATCATTCCAAATCGAGGTAAAGGAGATCCACCTGATCATCATTTTAGTTCCAGATTACCAAAGTAGAGGAAATCTCTTTAATCATCATTCCAAAGCCAGATTGTGGTAGAGGAAATCGCCTTGATCAACATTTTAGTTCCAAAATATGAAAGAAGCGGAGATCCCTTTGATCATAATTCCAAAGGCAGATCGAGGTTGAGGAGATCTGTTTGGTCTTCATTTCTGTTGGAGATTATCAAAGTAAAGGAAATCTCTTTAATCATCATTCCAAAGCCAGATCAAGGTTGAGGAGATCCCCTTAATCATCATTTAAGTTCCATATTATCGAGGTAGAGGAGATCCCCTTAATCATCATTTTAGTTCCAGATTATCATAGTAAAGAAGATCCCTTTGATCATCATTCCTAAGCCAGATCGAGGAAGAGGAGATCCTCTTGATCAACATTTTAGTTCCAGATAATCAAAGTAATGGAGATCCCTTTGAACATCATTCCAAAGCCAGATCGAGTTAGATGAGATCCCCATGATCGTCATTTCAGTTCCAAATTATCAAAGAAGAGGACAGCCCCTTGGTCATCATTCCAAAGCCAGATCGAGGTTGAGGAAATCCCCTTTATCATCATTTTAGTTCCAAATTATCGAGGTAGAGGAAATCCCTTTGATCATCATTCCAAAGCCAGATTGAGGTAGAGGAAATCCCCTCGATCATCATTTCCGTTCCAGAATATCAAAGTAGCAGAGATCCCTTTGATCATGATTCCAAAGCCAAATCGAGGTCGTGGAGATCCTCTTGATCATCATTTCAGTCCCAGATTATCAAAGCAGAAGAGATCCTTTTGATCATTATTCCAAAGTCAGATCGAGGTAGAGGACATCCCCTTGGTCATTATTTCAATCCCAGATTATCAAAGTAAAGAAGATGTCTTTGATCATCATTCCAATGCCAAATTGAGGTAATGGAGACCCCTTTGATCGTTATTTCAATTCCAAATTATCAAAGTAGAGGAAATCTCTTTGGTCATCATTCCAAAGCCAAATCGAGGTAGAGGAGATCCCTTTGATCATCATTTTAGTTCCAGATTATCGAGGTAGGGGAGATCCCCTTGATCATCATTTCAAGTCAAGATCAAAGTAGAGGAGATCCATTTGATCATCATTCCAAGGCCAGATCAAGGTAAAGGAGATCTCCTTGATCATAATTTTAGTTCCAGATTATCAAAGTAGAGGAATCTCTTTGATCATCTTTCCTACGCCGGATTGAGGTAGAGGAAATCCCCTTGATCATCATTCAGTTCCAGAATACGAAAGTAGCAGAGATCGCTTTGATCATAATTCCAAAGCCAGATCAAGGTCGAGGAGATTCCTGGATCATTATTTTAGTTCCAGATTATCAAAGTAGAGGCGATCCATTTGATCGTCATTCCTAAGCCAAATCAGGGTTGGGGAGAGCCCTTGATCATCATTTCAGTGCCAGAATAACGAGGTAGAGGAGATCCCCTTGATCATTATTTCAATTCAAGATCAAAGTAGAGGAGATCCCTTTGATCATCATTCCAAAGCCAGATTGAGGTAAAGGAGATCCCCTCGATCATCATTTTTGTTCCAAATTACCAAAGCAAAGGAAATCTCTTTAATCATCATTCCAAAGCCAAATTGAGGTAAAGGAAATCCCTCTGATCATCATTTCAGTTCCAGAATATCAAAGTAGCGGAGATCCCTTTGATCATAATTCCAAAGCAAGATCGAGGTCGAGGAGAATCGTTTGGTCATCTTTTCTGTCGCAGATTTTCAAAGTAAAGGAGATCTCTTTGATCATCATTCCAAAGCCAAATCGAGGTTAAGGAGATCCCCCTGATCATCATTTCAGTCCTAGATTGTCAAAGTTGAAGAGATCCCTATGATCATCATTCCAAACCCAGATCGAGGTAAAGAAGATCCCCTTGATCATCATTCTAGTCCAGATTATCAAAGTAGAGGAAATCCCTTTGATCATCATTCCAACGCCAAATTGAGGTATAGGAAATCGCCTTGATCATCATTTCAGTTCCAGAATATCAAAGTAGAGGAGATCCCTTTGTTCATCATTCCACAGCCAGATCGAGGTCGAGGAGATCCTCTTGATCATCATTTCAGTCCCAGATTATCAAAGTAGATGGGATCCTTTTGATCATTATTCCAAAGTCAGATCACGGTAGAGGAGATCGCCTTGATCATCGTTTTAGTTCTAGATTATCGAGGTAGAGTAGATCCCCTTAATCATCATTTCAGTTCCAGAATATCAAAGTAGAGGAGATCCCTTTGTTCATCATTCCATAGCCAGATCGAGGTCGAGGAGATCCTCTTGATCATCATTTCAGTCCCAGATTATCAAAGTAGATGGGATCCTTTTGATCATTATTCCAAAGTCAGATCACGGTAGAGGAGATAGCCTTGATCATCGTTTTAGTTCCAGATTATCGAGGTAGAGTAGATCCCCTTGATCATCATTTCAATTCCAGATTATCAATGTAGAGCAGATCACTTTGATCATCATTCCAAAGCTAGATCATGGTAGAGGAGATTCCCTGGATCATTATTTTAGTTCCAGATTATCAAAGTAGAGGAGATCCTTTTGATCATTATTCCAAAGTCAGATCGCGGTTGAGGAGATCCCCTTGGTCATCATTTCTATCCCAGATTATCAGAGTAAAAGTGATCCCTTTGATCATCATTCCAAAGCCAGATCGAGATAGACGAGATCCCTTTGATCATTGTTTTAGTTCCAGATTATCAAGGTAGAGGAGATCCCCTTGATTATCATTTCTGTTCCAGATTATCAATGTAGAGGAGAACACTTTGATCATCATTCCATAGGTAGATTATGGTAGATGAGATTCCCTGGATCATTATTTTAGTTCCAAATTATCAAAGTAGAGTAGATCCCGTTGATCAACATTCCAAAGCCAAATCGAGGTTGGGGAGACACCTTTGATCATCATTTCAGTTCCAGATTATCAATGTTGAGGAAATCACTTTGATCATCATTCCAAAGGTAGATCGTGGTAGAGGAGATTCCCTGAATCATTATTTTAGTTCCAGATTATCAAAGTAGAAGAGTTCCCTTTGATCATCATTCCAAAGCCAAATCAAGGTTGGGAAGAACCCTTTAATCATCATTTTAGTGCCAGATTATCGAGGTAGAGGAGATTTCATTGATCATCATTTTAACTGAAGTTCAAAGTAGAGGAGATCCCTTTGATCATCATTCCAAAGCCAGATCGAGGTAAAGGGGATCCCCTCGATCATCATTTTAGTTCCAGATATCAAAGTAGAGGAAATCCCCTTGTTCATCATATCAGTTCCAGATTATCAAATATGAGGAGATCCATTTGATCATCATTTTAAAGCCAGATCGAGGTAAAGGAGGTCCCCTTGATCATCATTTTAGTTTCAAATTATTGAAGTAGAGGAAATCCCTTTGATCCTCGTGGCAAAGCCAGATTGAGATAGAGTAGATCCCCTTGATCATCATTTTAGTTCTAGAATATCAAAGTAGAGGACATTCCTTTGATCATCATTCCAAAGCCAGATCGAGAAAGAGGAGATCCTCTTGATCATCATTTCAGTCCTAGAATATCAAAGTAGTGGAGATCCTTTTGATCATCACTCCAAAGTCAAATCGAGCTAGAGGTGATCCCTTTATCATCATTTAAGTCCCAGATTATCAAAGTAGAGGAGATCTCTTTGATCATATTTCCAAAGCCAAATCAAGGTAGAGGAGATCTCCTTGATCATCATTTTAGTTCCAGATTATCGAGGTAGAGGGTTCGCCTTGATCATTATTTTAGTTCCAGATTATCAAAGTAGAGGAAATCTCTTTGATCGTAATTCCAAAGCCGGATTGAGGTAGAGGAAATCCCCTTGATCATCATTTAGTTCCAGAATATCAAAGTAGCGGAGATCCCTTTGATCATAATTCCAAAGCCAGATCGAGGTCGAGGAGATCCCTTGGATCATTATTTTAGTTCCAAATTATCAAAGTAGAGGAGATCCATTTGATCATCATTCCTAAGCCAAATCGAGGTTGTGGAGAGCCCTTGATCATCATTTCAGTTCCAGATTATCGAGGTAGAGGAGATCCCCATAATCATCATTTCAATTCAAGATCAAAGTAGAGAAGATCCCATTGATCACCATTCCAAAGCCAGATCGAGGTAAAGGAGATCCCCTTGATCATCATTTTAGTTCCAGATTACCAAATTAGAGGAAATCTATTTGATCATCATTCCAAAGCCAGATTGAGGTAGAGGAAATCCCCATGATCATCATTTCAGTTCCAGAATATCAAAGTAGCGGAGATCCCTTTGATCATAATTCCAAAGCAAGATCGAGCTCGAGGAGAACCATTTCGTCATCTTTTCTATCGCAGATTATCAAAGTAAAGGAGATCTCTTTAATCATCATTCCAAAGCCAAATCGAGGTTGAGGAGATCCCCCTGATCATCATTTCAGTCCTAGATTATCAAAGTTAATGAGATCCCTATGATCATCATTCCAAGGCAAGATCGAGGTAGAGAAGATCCCCTTGATCATCATTCTAGTTCCAGATTATCAAAGTAGAGGAAATCCCTTTGATCATCATTCCAACGCCAGATTAAGGTATAGGAAATCACCTTGATCATCATTTCAGTTCTAGAATATCAAAGTAGCGAAGATCCCTTTGTTCATCATTCTATAGCCAAATCGAGGTCGAGGAGATCCTTTTGATCATCATTTCAGTCTCAGATTATCAAAGTAGAGGAGATCCTTTTGATCATTATTCCAAAGTCAGATCGCGGTTGAGGAGATCCCCTTGGTCATCATTTCTGTCCCAGATTATCAAAGTAAACGAGATCTCTTTGATCATCATTCCAAAGCCAGATTGAGGTAAAGGAGACCCCCTAGTCATTATTTCAATTCCAGAGTATCAAAGTAGAGGAGATCCCTTTAATCATCATTCCAAAGCCAGATTGAGGTAGAGGAGATCCCCTTGATCATCGTTTTAGTTCTAGATTATCGAGGTAGAGAAGATCCCCTTGATCGTCATTTCAGTTCCAGATTATCAATGTAGAGGAGATCACTTTGATCATCATTCCAAAGCTAAATCATGGTAGAGGAGATTCCCTGGATCATTATTTTAGTTCCAGATTTTCAAAGTAGAGGAGATCCTTTTGATCATTATTCCAAAGTCAGATCGCGGTTGAGGAGATCCCCTTGGTCATCATTTCTGTCCCAGATTATCAAAGTAAAGGAGATCCCTTTGATCATCATTCCAAAGCCAAATCGAGGTAGAGGAGATCCCCTTGATCATTATTTCAGTTCAAGATTATCATAGTAGAGGAGATCCCTTTGATCGTTATTCCAAAGCCAGATCGAGGTAGAGGAGATCCCTTTGATCATCATTTTAGTTCCAGATTATCAAGGTAAAGGAGATCCCCAAGATCGTTATTTCAATTCTAGATTATCAAAGTAGGGGAGATCCCTTTGATCGTCATTCCAAAGCCAAATCGAGGTAGAGGAAATCCTCTTGATCATCATTTTAGTTCCAGATTATCAAAGTAGAGGAGATACCTTTGAACATCATTCCAAAGCCAGATCGAGGTAAAGGAGATCACCTTGATCATCATTTCAGTCCTATATTATCAAAGTTGATGAGATCCCTTTGATCATCATTCCAAAGCCAGATCAAGGTAGAGAAGATCCCCATGATCATCATTCTAGTTCCAGATTATCAAAGTAGAGGAAATCCCTTTGATCATCATTCCAATGCCAGATTGAGGTATAGGAAATCGCCTTGATCATCATTTCAGTTCCAGAATATCAAAGTAGCGGAGATCCCTTTGTTCATCATTCCATAGCCAGATCGAGGTCGAGGAGATCCTCTTGATCATCATTTCAGTCCCAAATTATCAAAGTAGAGGAGATCCTTTTGATCATTATTCCAAAGTGAGATCACGGTTGAGGAGATCCCCTTAGTCATCATTTCTGTCCCAAATTATCAAAGTAAAAGAGATCACTTTGATCATCATTCCAAAGCCAGATTGAGGTAAAGCAAACCCCCCTGGTCATTATTTCAGTTCTAGATTATCAAAGTAGAGGAGATCCCTTTGGTCATCATTCCAAAGCTAGATTGAGGTAGAGGAGATCCCCTTGATCATCGTTCTAGTTCTAGATTATCGAGGTAGAGGAGATCCCCTTGATCATCATTTCAGTTCCAGATTATCAATGTAGAGGAGATCACTTTGATCATCATTCCAAAGTGAGATCGTGGTAGAGGAGATTTGCTGGATCGTTATTTTAGTTCCAGATTATCAAAGCAAATGAGATCCTTATGATCATTATTCCAAAGTCAGATCGAAGTTAAGGAGATCCCCTAGGTCATCATTTCTGTCCCAGATTATCAAAGTAAAGGAGATCCCTTTGATCATCATTCCAAAGCCAGATCAAGGTAAAAGAGATCTCCTTGATCATCGTTTTAGTTCCAGATTACGAGGTAGAGGAGATCCCCTTGATCATCATTTTAGTTTCAGATTATCAATGTAGAGGAGATCAGTTTGATCATCATTCCAAAGGTAGATCATGGTAGAGGAGATTCCCTGGATCATTATTTTTGTTCCAGATTATCAAAGTAGAAGAGATCCCCAACCTTGATTTGGCTTTGGAATGATGATCAAAGGTCAATCCCTTCCACTTGTGTGTAACCTTGAGCAACAAGTCTTGATTTATTCCTGATAACAATGCCATGTTCATCTGACTTGTTTTTGAAGATCCATTTAGTTCCAATCACATTTACTCCCTTTGGTCTAGGTACTAATTCCCACACATCATTCTAAACAAATTGATGAAGTTCTTCATGCATAGAATTTACCCAATCAGCATCTTTAAGTGTTTCATCTACCTTCTTCAGTTCAAATTGGGACAGATAGCATGAGTGAGTAATTACACTTAAGGCTTTAGATCTTAATCTCATGTTATCATTCAAACTTCCCAATATATTTGTGGTAGGATGATTTAGCCTTACTCTAGAGGATGGACCTTTGACTAGAGATGTGGAGGTACCTTTTTGTTTAGATGAAGGACTAAACTCACGTTGTGCTTGTTGAGTCTCATGAACCGGGGTGGATGGTTCTAAGCTTGATGGCATAGAGACTGCATCATTCAACACCATCAACTCTTCATCACTATGCTTCTCCACATAATCAGTAGGAAGTGAGTCATCAACTTCCATAAGTTTGTCTTGAACCGGAGCAGTGTTTTCTGAGTATGCCTCTGAACATACTTCATCATTGATCACAACATTTGAAGATTCCACAACTGTTTTGGTTCTCAGATTGTACACTCTATATGCTTTACTTATAGAAGAGTATCCTAGAAAATATCCCTTGTCACTCTTTGCATCAAACTTTTCTAGATTCTCTCTATCACGTAGAATGTAACAATCACTACCAAATACCCTGAAATACTTGACAATAGGTTTCTTTCCTTTCCAAAGTTCATGGGAGTCTTCTTGGAATCAGGTCTGAAATACACCCGATTAAGTGTATGGCAAGCAGTGTTAACTGCTTCTCCCCAGAAGGATTTGGGCAAATTTTTATTGTGTAGCATGACACGTGCCATCTCCTGAACAACCCTATTCTTCCTTTCCACTATTCCATTCTATTGAGGTGTCTTGGGTGAAGAGAACTCTTGATGTGTGCCTTGATCATTGCAAAAGGTAGCCAGCTTGGTATTCTCAAATTCTCTTCCATGATCACTTCTGATTCTGGCTATCACAGTATCCTTCTCAATCTGCAATTTCTTGCATAGATGTATCATCTTCTTAGGAGCCTCAGCTTTATCTTTCAAAAGCATAACCCAAGTATATCTAGTAAAATCATTCACAACAACTAGAATATACTTTTTTCTACTTAAACTCTGAACTCTAACAGGACCCATAAGATCAATGTGAAATAACTCTAGAGGTCTTGAAGTTTGAACACTAGCTACAGACGGATGCTTGGATTTCACTTGTTTACTTATCTGACATGGTCCACAGATGCACTTATCAATCTTCTCAAACTTAGGTAAACCAATAATTGCATCACACTTAGAAATCTTCTCTAATTGCTTATGACTTGCATGCCTCAACCGTTGATGCCACAAATCAACTTGATCGATCTTTGCACTAAAACACTTATTGTTTATGCTTGGTGTTATACCATAATAGTTATCAGCTGTCCTTACACCAACACACATACAGTCACTTCCTCCATCAAGTATCTCACATTCATACTTAGTGAAGAGAACATTCAATCCATTGTCACAAATCTGACTGATGCTGAGTAAGTTGGCCTTCAATCCATCAACATACCAAACATTTTCGAAAACTAGCAACCTTAGAATGTCCACAGTTCCAATGCCTCTGATCACAGATTTGCTTCCATCTCCAAAGGTGACTGACCCAATCTTTCCTTCAAAGAGTGTCTTAAGCCTTTGTTTCCTGTCATATGCTTGGAACAACCACTATTCAAATACTAAAGACAAGAATCACATGTCTTTAAGGCGGTTAAGGCAGTATAACACAAATAATTATTATCACATGTGATTAGACTAAGATGCTCAAGGAATGATTTAGCAAAAGCAACAAGAGACAAAAACAACAAGTTGACAAGTTGACATATAAGCAAAAAGATTTTCCAAGAATCTGTGATAACAGGGATTAAGGATCAGCTCAGAGATCGAAAGATCTACAACAAGAGAGCAGCCTGCTCTGATACCACTTGTTTTTTTTTTAGACCCCTTAAACAATAATTGGATTAACCTAGTTAACAAGCCAAGTTATTACTTAGTCCAAATTCCAAACCTAGGTTATCACAATCAAACAATCATATCATGGAAAACAGCGAAAATATAAATAACACAATGATATGATAACCTAGGAAAATCAAACCGGTAAAAAACCTAGGGAGGATTTAACCTAGCTATCCTCAAGGTAAACCTAAATCCACTATATGAAAGAATCGAAGTTTGTACAATAGAACTTAGACCACTAACATTTTATTGTTACCTGCCAATAAAACTTACTGACACGACCACGTGCAAGTTCCGAATCTACGGACTCCTTCTTTCTTGGATTCTCCAGCAAGTACAAGCACTCTCGCTTGTGTATCTTTAAGCTCTTATGGCAGCAACTAAATGATCATCAAGTTCTTGAAGAAATCTCCTTCTTGATAATCCTAAGCATGTGTGAAGGAAAGCTCCTCTCGGATCTCATAAGAGATTCACACAAACAAATTGATAAGCAACCTCTAAAATGTGGCTAGGGTTTCCCTTATATACCTAGGGCAAAAAATAAAACCCTAAATGTTTTAATGAAATAGGGCTCAGTTGGAAATTCTACTGAAAAACGCATTCTACCCGAGATTCGATTGATCGAGCCTAAGTTTCGATCGATCGAGTTAGGCTGAAATGCACTAAGACTTCTGCAGCCACTTGATTCTAACTTTACATAAAAGACACGACTTTGAGCAAGTCTAAACAAGACTAAACAACCTGTTTTGATCATGGTTTGCCAACAATACACATTAGAGTTCTAATACATAAGTTCCTAAAGTCTTAGAACCTAATATTTCCAACAAGTGTAGCGATATTATGTTTGTCATATTTGCTAACTACAACATTAGAACATGCTAGAACACATTAAATTTAGTTACTTTAGGAGTTACATCTTGGAAAGCCTTTTAATTCTCCATTATTGTGGAATTTCGCTAGTTGAAAATGTTTCAACTTTAATGTTTTTAAAAAATAAAAAATTATTTGCTGCAGTCTCTTTGAGAGAACCTTTAAAAGGATTATTGGTGAGATTTGCAAATTGTACATATGTGTTTTATTGTGATTAACAAAAGGTTAATTGATGCATTTTCTTGGAGATTATTATTATTGTAGATGTTTAAATGAAGAAGAGCATGAACACTGATTGAACCCTACTGAATTATTATAGCAATGTTAACTATTATCTATCTAATTTTATCCATAGTCTCTAATTTCAAAGTCTATTGTATATTTTTCCTTATATGTCGATCAGATATGCCAATTGAAGAGTGGTTAATAGTATTGCTAACATATAATTGATAAGATTTCCAATTGAAAATCAACATTTTAAAGAAAATTTGACTATGATAAGAACTATTTTGGTACTTATTTTTTCTAGCTATGATCATGCATGTTTGGATTGTGGGTCATCTTTGTTTACTATAGGTTTCATTCCTCCACAATGCATGTCATTACCATGTAAAATATTTTTTACATTATTTTGCAGTTAGGAGCAAATTTAGGACTCCAACAATATTTATCCTAATTCTTTAATTTTTAGGTGGTAAGTCTAAATAAGTTGGCTTCCTATCAAAATGATTGGATATGAAATTTTATGGTTGTTTTTTTCTTTAATTTGTTTATCAAGATAATGTTCAATTTTGTTTTCATTGTCAAAGCATATTTGCTCTATTTTGTGACTTCATTATTCCACTATAATATGAATGGGCTTCATTATAACCACTATGTTCCATTTTATTGATCACATATCTACAAAACAAAACAAAAAATATTAAATTAAATATTTAAAATTGAGTTTGGTGTTAAACAAAGTTCAAAAGTGTTTTTACAGTTCATTTGTTTAAACACAACAAGCTTTTCTGGAGCCTCATCCATTCTAAATAACTTTTTCTTTCCACATGTTTTTGTAAAAGCATAAAGGCAGATAAGACATATTATGATTTCTACAAAACAAATAAAGGGTCATTCATTGTAATAGTCGCTTCAGCTATTGTGAAAACTTATAAAGGTAACATTTCACTAAAAAATTTAAAAAGTAAATAATGCCTCAACATCAATAATCCTAATACATTTTTTAAAATCTTTGTAGGTGACTATCAACTAATTACGTAATAGAAAATTAGTTACTGAAATAGAACACTTGGAATGAAACTCCTCTACAAAGGTATCAATTGTACTTATACAACTTAAACTTACCATAATTGATAAGTGTTTATCTGTTTTATAATAACCTTTACTTTTCTTTAAAAAATTTCTTTTATATTGCAAGACATATTGATGACATGCAAAGTCAAGATTTTTAATGTCAACAACAAATATAGGGTAGGATATTATATTGCATGTCTTATATGCAAGACAAAGGCCAAACCTATAAAAGGATTTTTATGGTGAGTTTTGTAAAGGTGAGCCTAAATCATAAAATGATCCTGCGTATTGCGCGGGTTAAACACTAGTATATATAAAACCCAAGCCTTTGAACTTTTTTTTTTTTTTTTTTTCGGATAAGCAAACTGAAATATTATTAAAACAACATCAAGATCCAAATACATCTTGGATAAGAGCTTGCTGAATTCAGCAAGGAGTCTCTTCAATCCAAATTACATCATTGACAAGGCTTTGAGCTTGTCTAGCTAGAATATGGGCTAGCTGATTGCCAGTCCTTCACACATGAGTATAATAAACAACACCAATTTTTAAGCCTAAAGCGTGAATCCATTCCACAATAGCAACAACCGAGATAGGGGGCTCTGTAACCCGCTTGAAAGCATTAGATATAGTCAAAGAATCTCCTTCCAACACCCTAACCTGCAGTCCTAAATGTCTTGCCAACAATACACCAACTTCAAAGGCTTTGGCTTCAACTTCAAGCACCCCCAATGGGGCTCTGATTATTCTGCATAATGCAGCCAGCAATCTGTCTCGCATGTCTCTTATAACTACACCAATGCCAGCCAACTTCTTAGCAGGAAAGAGAGCACCCTCCACATTAATTTTACATGAACCCAATGGAGGAGGAACTCAGGCCGAATGAAGAGCCCCTTCTGGTCTTTCAGCTAAATGCAAAACCACGTTTGAAACAACAACATCATTTGTCTCAACAGCAAACCAGTACGCCTGAAGGTAGCTTGCTGCCCAAAGAGCCATAGCTGAACCAGTTTTGCCTTCTCCTCTATAGTAAATTTCATTTCTATTACACCATAATGCCTAAGCAATCATAACCAGTTGTGAACACTTCTCCTCCCTAGCTGCATTAGCCATCATTTCTAGCCAAAAAAGGTCCTGGAAAGAATTGACATGAACATCCAGAGGTAGCAAGTGTAACTTCGAAGTAGCCCAAGCCTCCTGGGCTTTCGGGCATCCCCAAAAAATGTGACCACTCATCTCAGCATCATCCTAACAGGCACACACACAAATCTTCAGAGATAACACTACGCCTCCTCAATTTGACTTTGGTTAGTAAAGTGTCATGACAAGCACGCCCAAAAAAAAAATGACGCACCTTATAATGAATAGGTAATGACCAAAATTTCTTCCAAAACTTTCTCAACAAACTACCATCAGAAGTAGTTCCATAGTTCCTTGATTTAAACAAACTAACCACCAACTTATATGCACTCCCAACAGTGAATTTTCCAATGTTAGTTTCAGGCCAAACAAGTTTGTCTACCGGTAAAGTAGCACTCAAAGGAATGCTTTTAATTAATTCAGCTTCATGAGCTATAAAAAGACTATCAATCACCTCATTTTTCCACTTGGCTGTACTTGAATCAATTATGTCAGCAACCATCGTATCAGCACTCAAAAAAATCCTTGGAGAAATCACACTAAGAGTTGAAACCCGTGGAAGCCACTTATCTTGCCAAACCATAATATTTGCTCCATTGCCAACCTTCCATCACAACCCTTCAATGACCAAGCTTTGGGCTGAAATTAAACTCCTCCATGTATAAGAAGGATTGTGTCCAATTGAAGCATGAACAAAATCACTTGTTGGGAAATATTTGGCCTTAAGGACCCTATAAACAAGAGAATCACCACCCATTTGAAGATGCCAACCCTATTTTGCAAGCAACGCCTTATTGAACAATTTTAAATTCTTGAATCCCATTCCTCCATCACACTTAAGCTCACACATTTTCTCCTAACTAAGCCATGCAATTTTCCTTTCCTCCTTTTTTTGTTCCTACTAAAAATTCCTAATCATCCCCATTAGTTCATCACAAAGAGAATCCAAAAGCTTGAAACAACTCATAGTATAAGTTGAAATTGCTTAAGCCATTACTTTTATTAGAAATTCTTTCCCCACCTTTGAGAGCAATTTCTCTTTCCAACCCACCAACACTTTTCCCAATTTCTCCTTAATAGTATTAAAGGTAGTTCTTTTATTTTGTCCCACCAAAGAAGGCAAGCCAAGATACTTCTCATGTTGGTTAATGATTTGGGCACCAAACCGATTCTTTATCTCCTCTTGAACTTCTCTTGAGGTGTTGCTACTGATAAACAAAGATGTTTTTGCATGGTTTAATTGTTGGCTGAAAGCTTTCTAATACACAGCAAGCAATCGTTGTAGTGCATCACACAACTTTAATGTCGCCTTGCAAAAAATCAGACTATCATCTGTAAAAAAACAAATGAGACAAGCTTGGACTACCTCTACAAATTTTCACACCCTCCATTTGATCCCTATCCACTGCTGATTTAATCAAAGTAGACAAGCCTTCTGCACACAAAAGAAGAGGTAAGTTGACAAAGGGTCTTCTTGACAGATACCCCTAGATGGAATAACATGCCCCCCTGTGTCCCATTAATTTTAATTGAATAAATCACCGTAGAAACACATCTCCTGATAAAATCCCTCACCCGATCGGCAAAGCCCAATTTCTCCATAACTTTTTCCAGCTAAACCCACTCCACCCAATCATAAACTTTACTCATATCTAATTTAAGAGCCATCTCCCTAACCTTACCCCCTATTTTTCTAGCTGATATAGTGCATGATTTCAAAAGCCACCAACACATTATCAATAATCAATTGTCCATGGACAAAAGCACTTTGTGTATCACTAATAACCGAGGGTAAAATCCGTTTCAACCTATTTGCAATAGCTTTTAAGGCAATCTTGAACACAACATTACATAAACTAATAAGCCTATAATCAGTTATCTTCTTAGGCTCTTTATGTGGGTCTCATTAACATTTGGTGGAGAAATACCAAAGTTTAGAAAGTCAAGTGCTGTTTTGGTGACCACCACGCTACTAGTGCCCCAAAAATTTTGAAAGAAGAAAGGAGGCATCTCGTCGGGCCCCAGTGCCTTAAGTGGGTACATTTGTTTCAAAGTTCCTTTCACTTCACTCTTCATAAAAGGTCGAACCAGCCAATCATTCATTGCTTGAGTCACCTTAGGTTGCACGGCCAAAAACAATTCTGAAAATTCAGCCAAATTACTAGTAGAGAAAAGATCCCTATAGTACCCTACTGCTATATCCTCCATTTTATCCTCTTCAACCTGCCATACCCCATCATCATCTAATAAACCATCCATAAAATTCTTCCTATGTCTAGCCAAGGCCTTGGAATGAAAAAAGTTTGTATTCCTATCACCATTTTGGAACCAATTAATTCTTGATCTTTGTCTCCACATGTCATCTTCTTTATCCAACCAACAATTCAATTTAAGTATGTCTCAATGCTTCCACTACTTCCTTGGATACGAGCTGCAATTCTAACCATTCTAATTTTGCTTAAAGCTCCACTATATGCTAGCCTACATGACCAAATTCAAGACAAATCATCTTAGTTGATATGTTATTGTCTTTGCAGATGAAACGCCAAATTTCATCACCGACTACGAACTAAATTCTGAGTTTACAAAGAACTTGTGACTTATATCTTCTGTGACTAAATCACATAAATCACATACTATGCATCTCATGGACTATATAATAATGTCCGAATATTCATGTTACCATTATTTTAGATAATAATAAAACAACTTTATTAATTACAATATTAAGTCGTACATCATGTCATACATAATATCATACATAGCATCATACAATAGGATTTAAGGGCACTAATCCCAACAATCTCCCACTTGCCCTAAAGACTATTGTGCACTAATCTAACTCACATTCCCTCTAAATGCCACTCGAAAGTCCTTTGAGGCAAGGCTTTGGTAAAGGGATTTGCTAGATTTTTTGCACTTTCAATCTTTGCAACCATTACATCTCCACGAGTAATGATGTCTCGAATGATGTAATATTTTCTCTCAATGTACTTTCCTTTCTTGTAATTCCTTGGATCTTTGGATTGTGTAACTGCTCCACTATTGTCGCAAAACAGTGTGATGGGAACTTGCACCATTCTCACTACACCAAGATCAGAAATGAATTTCTTGAGCCACACAGCTTCCTTTACTGCTTCACAAGCAGCAACATATTCTGCTTCCATGGTGGAGTCCGCAATACAAGATTACTTGACACTCCTCTAAGTTATGGCTCCACCTCCCAAGGTGAATACACATCCTGAAGTGGATTTTCTGAAATCAAGATCGGATTGAAAATCTGAATCTGTATAGCCAATGGGTATCAAATCCTCACACCGGTAAACAAGCATGTAATCTCTCATTTCCCGTAGATACTTGAGAATATGCTTTACAGCTTGCCAATGTTTTGGTCCTGGATTTGACTGATATTAGCTGACCATGCCAACTAAATAACAAATGTCTAGTCTAGTATAAAGCATGGCATACATGAGACTTCCTACTGCAGAAGCATAAGGAACTTGTCTTATCATATCTACCTCTTCTTGAGTCTTAGGCCTTAGGTCATCAGATAGAAAAACTCCATGTCTAAAAGAAAGTAATCATTTCTTGGAATTTTGCATGCTAAACCGTTCTAGAACCTTATCTATATATCCAGCTTGTGATAAGCCTAACATCTTATTCTTGCGACTCGCCAAAACTTGATCCCTAGAATAAAGTTAACCTCACCCAAATCCTTCATATCAAATTGGCTAGACAGCCAAAACTTTACCGATGACATTACACCTACATCATTCCCAATGAGTAGAATATCATCTACATAAAGCACTAGGAACATTACTACTTTATCTCGATGTCTTTTGTACACACATAGTTCATCAAGATTTTGTTCAAAGCCAAATGACTTGATTGCTTGATCAAATCTGATGTTCCATGACCTAGATAGCTTAAGTCCATAAATGGACATTTTCAATTTGCATACCATATGCTCTTGGTTCTTCGCTATGAAACCTTCCAGTTGCATCATATAGATTTCCTCTTCAAGATTGCCTTTAAGAAATGCAGTCTTAACATCCATTTGTCAAATCTCATAATCATAATGAGCAGCAATAGATAATCATTCTAACTTTATTACATGCCAAACCGAGCTAGGACAAGAATAAAAATAGATTAAAAAAAACTTTCAATCCGGGTACCGTTTCTCCCGAAACAATTAGAGTGTTCCCAAAAAAACAGTAAAAAAATTCAACAAATTAAAATCCTCATTCTTGGTATATTTTTGGGCAAACTGGAACGGGATAGTCCAAAAAAGCGATAAAATTTTTTTGGCACCAAGTACAGTTTCTACCCTACCCGTGTTTATAGCATTCTCAAAAAAATTCATAAAAAATAAATAAAATGATTCGAAAAAAATTAAAACTATCATTTTTCCCAAAAAAATTAAAAAAAATTTTCACACCGAGTGAAGTTTCTACCTTACCTGTGCTAGAGTATTATCCAAAAAATTTTAAAAAAATATTAAAAAAATTCAAAAAAATTACAAATATCGTTTTCCCAAATTTCATGCCAAACCAGACCTGGACAAGAAGAAAAAGAAATAAAAAAAAAGTTTCATTCCGGATACCATTTCTCTCTACCCAGGTTATGGTGTTCCCAAAAAAATAGTAAAAAAATTCAGAAAATTAAAAAAAGATCAATCCCACTTTATTTCTAGCCAAACAGAATCGGTATAGGCCGAAAAAGTGGAAAAAAAAATTTCGCATCGAGTTCTGTTTCTACCTTACCTGTGCCACAGCATTCTCAAAAAAATTCGAAAAAAAATATTAAAAAAAAGAAAAAAAAGTTGATAAATATCATTTTTCCCATGCTTCATGCTAGACCAGGCCAGGACAATAAGAAAAAGAGATAAAAAAAAAAGTTTCAATCCGGGTACCGTTTCACTCGACCAAAGTTAAAGCTTTCCAAAAAAAATAGTAAAAAAATTCAAAAAACTAAAAAAAAAAACATCATTCTCACTTTATTTCTGGCCAAACTGAACCGGCATTGGTCAAAAAAAGGACAAAAATTTATTCGCAACGAGTACAATTTCTACCTTACCCGTTCTGGAGCATTCTCCAAAAAATTCAAAAGAAATATTAAAATAATTCAAAAAAAATTAAAAATATCATTTTTCCCAAATTACATGCCAAATCGGGTGAGGACAAGAAGAAAAAGAGGTAAAAAAAAGTTTCGTTCCGGGTACCATTTCTTCCGATCCAAGTTAAAGCGTTCGAATAAAAATAGTAAAAAATTAAAAAAAAAAAAAAAAAACATCATTCTAACTTTATTTCAGGCCAAAACGGACCGGGATTGGTCGAAAAAGAGATAAATTTTTTTTTTTTGCGCCGAGTACAGTTTCTACCTTACCCGTGCTGGTGCATTCTCCAAAAAAATCAAAAAAATATTAAAATAATTCAAAAAAAAATAAAAATATCGTCTTTACCAAATTACATGCCAAACCGAGCTAGGACAAGAATAAAAACAGATAAAAAAAAACATTCAATCCGTGTACCGTTTCTCCTGACACAATTAGAGTGTTCCCAAAAAAACAGTAAAAAAATTCAAAAAATTAAAATCCTCATTCTCGGTATATTTTTAACCAAACTGGATTGGGATTAGCTGAAAAAACGATAAAAATTTTTTCGCACCAAGTACAGTTTCTACCCTACCCGTGTTCATAGCATTCTCAAAAAAATTCATAAAAAAAAATAAAATAAGTAAAAAAATTAAAACTATCATTTTTCCCAAAAAAAATTAAAAAAATTTTTCGCACCGAGTGAAGTTTCTACCTTACCCGTGCTAGAGTATTCTCCAAAAAATTTTAAAAATAAATTAAAATAGTTCAAAAAAATTACAAATATCGTTTTGCCAAATTTCATGCCAAACCGGACTTGGACAAGAAGAAAAAGAAATTAAAAAAAAAGTTTCATTCCGGATACCATTTCTCCCGACCCAGGTTAGGGGGGTTCCCAAAAAAGTAGTAAAAAAGTTCTGAAAATTATAAAAAGATCATTCCCACTTTATTTCTAGCCAAATCGAATCGGTATAGGCCGAAAAAGTGGACAAAAAATTTTCGCATCGAGTTCAGTTTCTAATTTACCCGTGCTACAGTATTCTCAAAAAATATTAAAAAAATGAAAAAAAAAATTGAAAAATATCATTTTTCCCATGCTTCATGCTAGACCAGGCCAGGACAATAGAAAAAGAGATAAAAAATAAAATAAAAAAAAAAAAAAAAAAAGTTTCGCTCCGGGTACCGTTTCTCCTGACCAAAGTTAAAGCGTTCCAAAAAAAATTAGCAAAAAAATTCAAAAAATTAAAAAAAAAAACATCATTCTCACTTTATTTCTGGCCAAACTGAACCGGCATTGGCAAAAAAAACGACAAAAATTTATTCGCACCGAGTACAGTTTCTACCTTACCCGTGCTGGTGCATTCTCCAAAAAATATATTAAAATAATTCAAAAAAAATTAAAAATATCGCCTTTCTCAAATTACATGCCAAACTGGGTTAGGAAAAGAATAAAAACAGATAGAAAAAAACCTTTCAATCCGGGTACCGTTTCTCCCGACACAATTAGAGCGTTCCAAAAATAATAGTAAAAAAATTCAAAAAAATTAAAATCCTCATTCTCGGTATATTTTTGTTCAAATCGGAATGGGATATACTGAAAAAGAGATAAAAATTTTTTCACACCAAGTACAATTTCTACCATATCTGGTTATGGCATTCTCAAAAAAATTCAAATAATAATTAAAATAATTCGAAAAAATTATAAATATCGTTTTTCCAAATTTCATACCAAACCGGACCTAGACAAGAAAAAAAAAGAAATAAAATAAAAAGTTTCGTTTTGATTACCGTTTCTCCCGACCTAGGTTAAGGCGTTCCCAAAATAATAGTAAAAAAAAAAAAAATATATCATTCTCACTTTATTTCTAGCCAAACCGGATTGTGATTTGCAGACAAAAAGATAAAATTTTTTTCTCACCGAGTACAGTTTCTACCTAACCCGTGCTAGTGCATTCTCAAAAAAATTCAAAAATAATATTAAAATATATAAAAATATCATTTTACCTGAATTACATGCCAAACCGGGGCAGGAGTAGCAGAAAAAGAGATAAAAAAAAAAAAGTTTATTTTCGTGTACCGTTTCTTCCGATCCAAATTAGAACTTTCCCAAAAAAATAGTTAAAAAATTAGAATACATCATTCTCAATTTATTTCTGGCCTAACCGGACTGGGATATCCAGAAAAAGTGGTAAATTTTTTTTCTTACCGAGTACAGTTTCTACCTTACCCGTGCTAGTGCATTCTCAAAAAAAATTCAAAAAAAAATTTAAAATATTTAAAAATATTGTTTTTCCTGAATTTCATGCCAAACTGGGCTAGGAGAACAAGAAAAAGGGATTAAAAAAAAGGTTTCTTTTTTGTGTACCGTTTTTTTCGATCCAAGTTAGAACATTCCCAAAAAAATAGTAAAAAAATTAGAATACACCATTCCCAATTTATTTCTAGCCTAACCGGACCGGGATAGGCCAAAAAACCAATAAATTTTTTTTTCCCACTGAGTATGGTTTCTACTTTACCTATGCTACAACATTCTCCAAAAAAAATTTATATATTAAAGTAATTCAAAAAAAATTAAAAATATCGTTTTTCCAAAATTACATGCCAAACCAGGGCAGGACAAAAAGAAAACGAGATAAAAAAAATATTTCGTTAGGGGTACCGTTTCATGTGATCCAAGTTAAAAGCGTTCCCAAAACAAAATAGTAAAAAAAATTCATAAAAATTAAAAAACATCATTCTCCTTTTATTTATGGCCAAACCAGACCGGAATAAACCGAAAAAGTGATAAAAAATTCTTCGAACCGAGTACAGATTCTACCTTACCCATTTTGGAGCATTCTACTAAAAATTCAGGAAAAAATATTAAAATAACTCAAAAAAAATTTTTAAAATATCGTTTTTCTCAAATTTCATGCCAAATTGTGCCAGGACCAGAAGAAAATGAGATAAAAAAAAAGTTTCGTTCCGGGTACCATTTCTTCCGACCCAAATTAGAACGTTCCCAATAAAATAGTAACAGAATTAAAATTACCCATTTATTTCTGGCCTAACCGGACTGGGATAGGCTCAAAAACCAATAAAAGAATTTTCGCACTGAGTACGGTTTCTACTTTACCCGTTGATGCGAATCTCAATCGTCACGCTTTGAGACCCAACAAAAATATTGGAATACTTGCCCAAGAAAGCTAAAAATTCAGTTTTTTTTTTATAGAAACTTTGACCCAACGTTTATAATCGAAACGCGAACCAAAGGTATAAGTAATAGACCTTGACCCAATGATTATAATGAATCACGACCCAAAGGTATAAAGTTTAAACGCCACCAGGAAGAATCCCTGATAAGTTCACAGTTCTTGAAGAACTAAAAGAAGAGTAAAGCCTCACATTTTCTGATTTTTATTCACTAATTCTCTGAAAAACGTTTACAGACTTAGGAGCCTATTTAAGGGCTCCAAAAAACTTGACAAATAAAAAAATATATTCTAAAATAGCTCCTAATTGATACCTAAATCAGGAATCAAATTTGACCTAAAAAGCATTAAATGCACCTAAAAATAAAGAAATAAATCACCTAAATCTAAAATAACGTTTTTTACATAAAAATACAAAAATAATAAATTACAATAATTAAATAGTAAATTGTGTCGTACATCAGACCCCTCCACTTGAATCAAACTCGTCCTCGAGTTCATCTTTGAAATCTGAAATCTTCCGCTCCAAATAAACAAATACTTCGAATGCCTTAATAACTTGATCTGGTTCCGAAACTTGAATCCTTCATAAAGTGTAGCGTAAAATTTCTTCTCATCTACTTTCAATTTATTTGCAACATCAAACAACAAACGGCTAATAATAAAATTAAAATTTTCTACTCCAAGAAAATCAACATATTGTATAGTCATCTTCAACAAATCAACTGAGACTTGAGGATTGTGAGTTGTGTGGACTCATCCTTATATTTGTCCTCAATTGAATCTTCCACAATATTTTCAATAATTACCATCTCTTCTTTTTTTTCACTTTTTTTTTTTTTTTTGGGGGTAGCTGGGTGCACGATTTTAACCTAGTGCATAACCTGGTGCACGTCACAAAATAAGAACGAGGAGTAAAGAACACAAAAGGAACAAGATAGGATGATAACGGGAAACAAAAGATAAAGGGAAAGAAAACTGATTTTAGAACCTGTGCTCAGATACCAAATGATGCGAACCTCAATCGACACACCTTGAGACCCAACAAAAATATTGGAATACTTGCCCAAGAAAGCTAAAAATTCAGTTTTTTTTTTATAGAAACCTTGACCCAACGTTTATAATCGAAACGCGAACCAAAGGTATAAGTAATAGACTTTGACCCAATGATTATAATGAATCACGAACCGAAGATATAAAGTTCGAACGCCACAAGGAAGAATCCCTGATAAGTTCACAGTTCTTGAAGAACCAAAAGAAGAGCAAAGCCTCACCTTTTCTGATTTTTATTCACTAATTCTCTGAAAAACGTTTTCAGACTTAGGAGCCTATTTAAGGTCTCCATAAAACTTGACAAATAAGAAAATATATTCTAAAATAACTCCTAATTGATACCTAACTATATCAGGAATCAAATTTGACTTAAAAAGCATTTAATGCACCTAAAAACAAGGAAATAAATCACATAAACCTAAAATAACGTTTTTTACATAAAAATACCAAAAATAATAAATTACAATAATTAAATAGTAAATTGTGTCGTACATCACCCGTGCTATAAAATTCTCTTAAAAATTCAAAAAATATATATTAAAATAATTCAAAAAAAATTTAAAATATTGTTTTTCCCAAATTACATGCCAAACCGGGGCAGGATAAAAAGAAAAAGAGATATAAAAAAAAATTTCATTCCGGATACCGTTTCATCTGATCCAAGTTAAAGCGTTGAAAAAAAAATAATAAAAAAATTCATAAAAATTAAAAAACATCATTCTCATTTTATTTAAGGCCAAACCAGACCGGAATAGACCGAAAAACCGATAAAAAATTCTTCGAACCGAGTACAGATTCTACCTTACCCGTTTTGGAGCACTCCACAAAAAATTCAGAAAAAAATATTAAAATAATTCAAAAAAAATTAAAAAATTTTACTTTTCCCAAATTTAATGCCAAAATCGTGCCAGGACCAGAAGAAAAAGTGATAGAAAAAATTCTTTCCATGTACCATTTCTTCCGACCCAAGTTAGAGCGTTCCCAAAATAATAGAGAAAAAAATAAGAAAACATTAATCTCACTTTATTTCAGGCCAAACCGGATCGAGATAGGCCGAAAAACCGATAAGAATTTTTTCGCACTGAGTACGGTTTCTACCTTGCCCGTGCAACAGCATTCTCCAAAAAATTCAAAAAAAATTTTAAAATAATTTAAAAATCTTTTAAAATATCGTTTTTCCTAAATTTCATGTCAAACCGGGTCAGGTCAAGAAGAAAAAGAGGTAGAAAAGAAAGTTTCTTTTCATGTACGTTTTTTCCGACCCAAGTTAGAGCGTTCCGGACTGGCATAGTAAAAAAATTAAAAAATATCATTTTTACTTTATTTCTAGCCAAACCGGACTGGCATATGTAGAAAAAGTGATAAATTTTTTTTCTCACCGAATACAGTTTCTACCTTACCTGTGCCAGTGCATTCTCAAAAAAAAATTCAAAAATAATAATAAAATAATTTACAAAAAGTTTAATAAAATCGTTTTTTCCAAAATTTCATGCCAAACTGGGCTAGGCGAAGAAGAAAAAGAGGTTAAAAAA
The DNA here is from genome assembly GCA_023736055.1 of Quercus glauca. Classification (NCBI taxonomy): domain Eukaryota; kingdom Viridiplantae; phylum Streptophyta; class Magnoliopsida; order Fagales; family Fagaceae; genus Quercus; species Quercus glauca. Next base: position 23,273,864 of record CM043320.1, on the reverse strand, counting down.
AAAAAAAAAAGTTTCTTTTCGTATACCGTTTCTTCCAAACCAAGTTAGCACGTTCCCCAAAAAAATAGTAAAAAAACTAAAATACATCATCCCCCATTTATTTCAGGCCTAACCGGTCCGGGATAGGCCGAAAAACTAATAAATTCTTTTACGCATCGAGAACGGTTTCTACTTTACCCGTGCTGCAACATTCTACCAAAAATTCAAAAAAAAAATTAAAATAATTTTAAAAAATGAAAAATATCGTTTTTCCCAAATTACATGCCAAATCGGGGCAGGACAAAAAGTAAAAGAGAAAAAAAAATGTTTCGTTCCGGGCACCGTTTTATCTGAATCAAGCTAAAGCGTTTACAAAAAAAATAGTAAATAATTAAAAAAATTAAATAATATACTTCTCACTTTATTTATGGCCAAACCAGGCCGGAATAGACCAAAAAATTGGAAAAAAATTGTTCAAACCGAGTACAGTCTTTACCTGTTTTGGAGCATTCTACAAAAAATTCGAAAAAAATATTAAAATAATTCAAAAAAAATTTTAAAAATATCTTTTTTCCAAAATTTCAAGCCAAATCGTGCCAAGACCAGAAGAAAAAGAGATAAAAAAAAAGTTTCATTCGAGGTACCATTTCTTCCGACCCAAGTTAGAGCGTTCCCAAAATAATAGTAAAAAAAATTTTCTCACTTTATTTCTAGCGAAACAGGATCAGGATATGCCGAAAAAATGATAAGAATTTTTTTCGCACTGAGTACGGTTTCTACCCAGCTCGAGCAACTGCATTCTCAAAAAAATTCAAAAAAAATATTGAAATAACTCAAAAAATTAAATATATTGTTTTTCCCAAATTTCTTACCTAACCGGGCCAGGACAAGAAGAAAAAGAGATTAAAAAAAGTTTCGTTCCGGGTAACGTTTCTTCCAACCCAAGTTAGAGCGTTCCCAAAATAATAGTAAAAAATTTAAAAAACGTTATTCTCACTTTATTTCTATCCAACTGGATCGGGATAGGCCGAAAAACCGATAAAAGTTTTTTCGCACTGAGTATGGTTTCTACCTTGCCCGTACAAAAGAATTCTCCAAAAAATTCAAAAAAAATATTAAAATAACTAAAAAATGAAATATCTCGTTTTTCCTAAATTTCATGCCAAACCGGGCCTGGAATAGAACAAAAAGAGATTAAAAAAAATTTCGTTCCGGGTGCCATTTCTTTCGACCCGAGTTAGAGCGTTCCCAAAATAATAGTAAAAAAATTTAAAAAAAAAAGAAAAATTTTTTTTTTTCTTTCCGAATACAGTTTCTATCTTACCCGTGCTAGTACATTCTAAAAATAATTCAAAAAAAATTTTAAAATAATTACAAAAAAATTTAAAAGTATCGTTTTTCCTAGATTTTGTGCCAAATCATGCCAGGACCAGAAGAAAAAGAGATAAAAAAAAAAAAAAAAAAAAAAAGGTTCGTTCCGGTTACCGTTTCTTCCGACCCAAGTTAGAGCGTTCCGAAAATAATAGTAAAAAAATATTATTCTCTTATTATTTCTGGGAAAACTGGATAGGGAGAGGCCGAAAAACCGATAAGAAATTTTTCGCACTGAGTATGGTTTCTACCTTGCCCGTACAACAGCATTCTCCAAAAAATTCAAAAAAAATATTAAAATAACTCAAAAAATTAAATATATCATTTTTTCATAATTTCAGGCCAAGCCGAGCCAGGACAAGAAGAAAAAGAGATTAAAAAAAGTTTCGTTGCGGGTGCCATTTCTTCCGACCCGAGTTGGAGCGTTTCCAAAATAATAGTCAAAAAATTTAACAACAACATTCTCACTTTATTTCTGGCCAAACCGGACAGGGATAGGCAGAAAAAGTGAGAAATTTTTTTTCTCACTGAGTACAGTTTCTACCTAACCCGTGCTAATGTATTCTCAAAAAAATTCAAAAATAATATTAAAATAATTTTAAAAAATTTAAAAATATCGTTTTTCCCAAATTTCACGCCAAATCGTGTCGGATCAGAAGAAAAAGAGAGAAAAAAAAGTTTCGTTGCGGTTACCGTTTCTTCCGACCCAAGCTAGAGTGTTCCCAAATTAATAGTAAAAAAATTAAAAAACATTATTCTCACATTTCTGGCCAAACGAGATCGTGATAGGCCGAAAAACCGATAAGAATTTTTTGCATTGAGTACGGTTTCTACCTTGCCAGTGCAACAGCTTTCTCCAAAAAACTCAAAAAACTAAATATATCTTTTTTCCCAAATTTTATGCCAAACTGGGCCCGGACAAGAAGAAAAAGAAATTAAAAAATTTTTCCTTCCAGGTGCCATTTCCTCCGACCCAAGTTAGAGCGTTCCCCAAATAATAGTAAAACAATTAAAAAAAAAAACATCATTCTCACTCTATTTTTGGCTAAACCGGACTGGGATAGGCCGAAAAACTAATAAATTTAATTTCTTATCGAGTACAGTTTCTACCTTACCCGTACTAGTGCATTCTCAAAAAAAGTCAAAAACAATATTAAAATAATTTTCAAAAATTTTAAAATATTGTTTTTCCCAAATTTCATGCCATATCGTGCCAGGACCAGAAGAAAAAGAGATAAAAAAAAGTTTCGTTCCGGGTACCGTTTCTTCCGACCGAAGTTACAGCGTTCCAAAAATAATAGTAAAAAAATTTAAAAACTTTATTCTCGCTTTATTTCTGGCCAAATTGGATCGGGATAGGCCGAAAAACCGATAAGAATGCACTGAGTACGGTTTTTGCCTTGCCTGTGCAACGGCATTCTCCAAAGAATTCAAAAAAAATATTAAAATAACTCAAAAAATTAAATAGGCCATTTTTCCAAAATTTCAAGCCAAACCGGGCCAGGACAAGAAGAAAAAGAGATTAAAAAAGGATTCATTCCGAGTGCCATTTCTTCCGAAACAAGTTAGAGCGTTCCCAAAATAATAGTAAAAAAATTAAAAAATATCCTTCTCACTTTACTTCTGGCCAAACTGGACTGGGATAGGCCAAAAAACCGATAAATTTTTTTTCACACTGAGTACGGTTTCTACCTTGCCCGTGCAACAGCATTCTCCAAAAAATTTAAAAAAAAAAGTATTAAAACGTCTCAAAAAATTAAATATATCATTTTTTCCAAATTTTAAGTCAAACCAGGCCAGCACAAGAAGAAAAAGAGATTAAAAAAAGTTTCATTCCGAGTGCCATTTTGATGTGAACCCCATCAAGAATAACAAAACCCAACAACGAAAAGGAATCCAAGATCGTTCTATGGACAGATTCGAATGGAAGAACTCGACCCGTTGTTTATGACAAACAAAAACCTCGGTATAAGGAAGAAATCACAAACGGTGGTGGAAACTCCGTTTGATAAGTCAAGATGAACGGCACGGGAAATCTCGATAAGTTCAAATAGACTTAGGAGCCTATTTAAGGGCTCCATAAAACTTGACAGACAAGAAAATATATTCTAAAAAAACTCCTAATTGATACCTAACCATATCAGGAATCAAATTTGACCTAAAAAGCATTAAATGCACCTAAAAACAAGGAAATAAATCACCTAAACTTAAAATAACGTTTTTTTTACATAAAAATACCAAAAATAATAAATTGCAATAATTAAATAGTAAATTGTGTCGTGCATCACGATCCTTCTAGAATAGGCCCAAAATACTTCTTGCCAATTCTTAGCCTTAACCGGATCTTTCTAGAACTTGAATCAAGGTGACGATTCTTTGCTGCCCACGTGGATCATGCTCAATGGGTCTCCACGAATTTGCTTGAGCCCATAACTCTTGAATGAGTCCGTTAAGTACATCCTTGAACTTATTTGCTTGTGCTCTCGTAACCGGCCCAATTGGTACTTGAACGAGATCCTTCGAAGCGGTGCCTCGGTCTCCATCACATTTCTTCCGACCCAAGTTAGAGCGTTCCCAGAATAATTGTAAAAAAATTAAAAAAAACATCAATCTCACTTTATTTCTAGCCAAACCGGACTAGGATAGGCAGAAAAAGTGATAAAAAAAATTTTTCACACCGAGTACAGTTTCTACCTTACCCGTGCTAGTGCATTCTCAAAAAAATTCAAAAATAATATTAAAATAATTATAAAAATATTTAAAAATATCATTTTTCTCAAATTTCATGCCAAATCGAGCCAGGACTAGAAGAAAAAGAGATAAAAAAAAAACGTTTCGTTTCGTGTACCATTTCTTCCAACCCAAGTTAGAGCGTTCCTAAAATAATAGTAAAAAAATTAAAAAAATTTTATTATCACTTCATTTTTGGCCAAACTCGATCGAGATAGGCCGAAAAACCGATAAGAATTTTTTCGCACTGAGTACAATTTCTACCTTGCCCGTGCAATAGCATTCTCCAAAAAATTCAACAAAAAAAATATTTAAATAACTCACAAAATTAAATATAACGTTTTTCCCAAATTTCTTGCCAACCCGGGCCCGGACAAGAAGAAAAAGAGATTAAAAAAAGTTTCGTTCTGGGTTCCATTTCTTCCGACCCAAGTTAGTGAGTTCCCAAAATAATAGTAAAAAAATTAAAAAACATCATTCTCACTTTATTTCTAGCCAAACAGGTCTGGGATAGGCTGAAAAAGTGATAAATTTTTTTTCTCACCGTGTACAGTTTATACCTTACCCATGCTAGTGCATTCTCAAAAAAATTCAAAAATAATTTTAAAATAATTTTTTAAAAATTTAAATATATCGTTTTTCCTAAATTTCATGCCAAACTGGGCCAGGAGAAGAAGAAAAAGCGGAAAAAAAACAAAGTTTCTTTTCGTGTACCGTTTCTTCCAATCCAAGTTAGAACGTTCCCAAAAAAATAATAAAACAATTAAAATACATCATTCCCCATTTATTTCTGGCCTAACCGGACAAGGATATGCCGAAAAACAAATAAAATTTTTTTCGCACAGAGTACGGTTTCTACTTCACCCGTGCCAGAACATTCTCCGAAAAATTCAAAAAATATATATTAAAATAGTTCAAAAAAAAACTAAAAATATCGTTTTACCCAAGTTACATGCGAAACTGTGGCAGGTCAAAAAGAAAAAGAGATAAAAAAAAAATGTTTCACTCCGGGTACTGTTTCATCTGATCCAAGTTAAAGCGTTCCCAAAACAAATAGTAAAAAAATTCTTAAAAATTGAAAAACATCATTCTTGCTCTATTTCTGGCCAAACCAGACCGAAATAAACTGAAAAACCGATAAAAAATTCTTCGAACCGAGTACAGATTCTACCTTACCCGTTTTGGAGCATTCTACAAAAAATTCAGAAAAGAAATGTTAAAATAATTCAAAAAAAATTTTAAAAATATCGTTTTTCCCAAATTTCATGCCAAATCGTGCCAGGACCAGAAGAAAAAGAGATAAAAAAAAATTTCGTTCCAAGTACCATTTCTTCCGACCCAAGTTTGAGCGTTCCCAAAATAATAGAAAAAAAAAAAAACATTATTCTCACTTTATTTCAGGCCAAACCGGATCGGGATAGGTTGAAAAACCGATAAGAATTTTTTCGCACAGAGCACGTTTTCTACCTTGCCCGTGCAACAGCATTCTCCAAAAAATTCAAAAAAAGTATTAAAATAACTCAAAAAATTAAATATATCGTTTTTCCCAAATTTCAGGCCAAACCGGGCCAGGACAATGAGAAAAAGAGATTAAAAAAAGTTTCGTTCCGGGTGCCACTTTTTCCGACCCGAGTTAGAGCGTTCCCAAAATAATAGTAAAAAAATTTAACAACATCATTCTCACCTTATTTCTGGCCAAACCGGATAGGGATAGGCAGAAAAAGTGATAAAATTTTTTTTCTCACCGAGTACAGTTTCTACCTAACCCATGCTAATGCATTCTCAAAAAAATTCAAAAATAATATTGATGGAGACCAAGGCACCGCTTCGAACGATCTCGTTCAAGTACCAATTTGGCCTGTTACGAGAGCACAAGTAAAGAAGTTCAAGGATGTACTCAACGGACTCATCCAAGAGTTATGGGCTCAAGCAAATTCGTGGAGGCCCATTGAGCATGATCCACGTGGGCAGCAAAGAATCGTCTCCTTGATTCAAGTTCTAGAAGGATCCGGTCAAGGCTAAGAATTGGCAAGAAATATTTTGGACCTATTCTAGAAGGATCGTGATGCACGACATAATTTACTATTTAATTATTGCAATTTATTATTTTTGGTATTTTTATATAAAAAAACATTATTTTAGGTTTAGGTGATTTATTTCCTTGTTTTTAGGTCCATTTAATTTTTTTAGGCCAAATTTGATTCCTGATATGGTTAGGTATCAATTAGTAGTTTTTTTAGAATATATTTTATTGTCTGTCAAGTTTTATGGAGCCCTTAAATAGGCTCCTAAGTCTGTAAACGTTTTTAGAAGACATTTGAATATTAATAAAACTTGTGAGGTTTATTCTCTTTGGTTCTTTGAAGAACTATTCGAACTTATCGGGATTTCCCGTGGCGTTCATCTTAACTTATCAAACGGAGTTTCCACCACCGTTTGTGGCGTTTTCCTTATACCGAGGTTCTTGTTTGTCATAAACAACGGGTCGAGATCTTCCATTCGAATCTGTCCATAGAACGATCTTGGGTTCCTTTTTGTTGTTGGGTCTCGTTATTCTTGGCGGGATTCACATCATTTGGTATCAGAGCACGGTTTCTAATTCAAGTTTGCCTATCCTTTAACATCTTTCGTTCCTTTGTTTCTTCTTAGCCGAATTTCCTTTACCCAATCTGTTCAATCTTTGTTTGTTCTTGTTGATATCTGAACTCTTGGTTTGGTCTCACATCTCTTAGTTATTTCAAAATTTTATTTCATTATTCTCAAAAAGTTGCTGATCGTTAAAAAAAAAAAAAAAAAAAAAAAAAAAAGTGGAAATTCCGAAATTTTATTTCATTATTCTCAAAAGCTAGTTGTTGATCGTCAAAAAAAAAAAAAAAAAAAAAAAAAAAAAAAAAAAAAAAACGAGGTTAAATTCCAATCTGCCATATTCCTTGTATTCAAATCTGAAATTCCTTGATTAGTTCTTGGTAAATTGTTGCTGGAAATTTTTGAGTTGTTTGTTTAGTTTCAAAAGAACTGAAAGAGAATTATCGAGGGGAAAAAAGGCAAGAGTGGTGAGAACATCAGAGGGTAAAAGCCATATTATTTTGAGTGAATCACGAGTGGAGAGTGATCTATATTCTTGAGTGTAAGCACGTAAGGGAGTGATTCGTGAGGTCCTTTTTTTTTCTTTTTTTTTGTTTCTAACCTTTGTTTTGTAGAAATTATGTCTCACGATAGTGGTAAGAGCATTACCGAAAATGAAACAAAATTTATTGATCCGAAGGTATTTGTGGAGGCTATGATGAGTGAGATGAGGCGTGTGATGAAGATGGAGATGGAGCAGGTTCATGAACAAATAGATCAAATGGAGAATAGACGTGAGGAGCAACCACAAAAAGGTCGTAATTTGCGTAGAAGGAAAAGATATCCATCGAGGGAGGAGGATGAAGAGCTTTATGGGTCTGGTTTTGATGAAGAAGAAGATCGAGATTCTATTGTTAACAATAGGAGACCTGTAGGAAGATATAGAGGAGCTAGGAATCGCGAAGATAACAACTTGGGTGGTATTAAGATGAAAATTCCGTCCTTTCTAAGTAGATCTGATCCTGAGGCATATCTTGAGTGGGAAAAAAAGATGGAGTTCATGTTTGATTGCCACAACTACTCTGAGGCAAAGAAGGTAAAATTAGCTGTTACTTGGTGGGATTAGCTTGTGATAAACAAGAGGCGGAATAGAGAACACCCAATAGACACATGGGAGGAGATAAAAATAGTGATGAGAAAGCGGTTCGTTACAAGTTACTACTACCGAGAGTTGTACAAAAAGCTACAAGGTCTTAGACAAGGGAGTCAAAGCATAGAGGATTACTACAAGGAGATGGAAATTGCTATGATCCGCGCTAATGTGGAGGAGGATCGGGAGGCTACAATGGCTAGATTTTTACTTGGCTTAACCGGGAGATCCACGATAAGATAGAGATGCAGCATTATGTGGAATTGGAAGATATGGTGCATATGGCTATCAAAGCGGAATAACAACTCAAGAGAGGGAGTGGGACACGCGCGGGCCATAACTTTAGTTCTACCTCTTGGAAATCAAGTCATGCCAAGCCGCTGGACAAGTCACAAACGACCAAACCTAAGCCCAAGTCCGCGACCACCAGCCATGTTCCTCAAGGTAAAACTGAAGCCTCTACCTCTAGGAATTGTGATATTAAGTATTTTAGATGTCAAGGCAGGGGCCACATAGTAAGTCAATGTCCAAACAAACAAGTCATGGTGTTGGAAGCCAATGGTGAAATTGTGATCGATGATGAAGATTCCGACACTGACGACAAGCCGCCATTGGAGGATGTTTCTAAGGAGGAGTGTTTAGCCCTTGACGCATTGACATTGGTGGTAAGGACAGCATTGAGCTTGCAAGTAAAAGGAGTTGATGAAGTACAGCGGGAGAATATCTTTCACACTAGGTGCTACGTTAAAGACAAGGTATGTAGTGTGATTATTGATGGTGGTAGTTGTACTACTGTTGCAAGCACAATTATTGTAGAGAAATTGGGATTGCCCATGGTAAAGCACCCTAGGCCATACAAGTTGCAATGGCTAAATGATAGTGGTGAGATAAGGGTGAACAAGAAAGTGTTAGTTGCATTTCGAATCGGTAAATACGAAGATGAAGTGTTGTGTGATGTAGTACCAATGCAAGCGGGACACTTATTGCTAGGGCATCCATGGCAATTCGATAGGCAAGTGAAGCATGATGGCTTTACGAATAAGTACTCTTTTGTACTTAATCAACGATCAATCACTCTTGTACCATTGACACCACAACAAGTATATGAGGATCAAGTGAGATTACAAAAGGAGAGTAATCAAAAGAAAGAAAGTGAGCAAAAGAAAAAGAGTGAAAATCAGAGAGAGGCCAAGAAAAATGAGAGAGAAAAAGAAAATCAAAGTTCGGCCCTTGAGAGAAAATCAGAGAGAAAACAAAAGAATTTCTATGCAAAAGTGAGTGAGATTAAGCGAGTAATGTTTTCAAATCAGCCGATGATTGTACTTTTGTATAAAGAGGCACTTTTAAACACTAACGAAATTGACCTTACTTTGCCTAGTTCTATTGTTTCTCTTTTGCAGGAGTACGAGGATGTTTTCCCTGAGGAAACACCACATGGGTTACCTCCAATCCGAGGGATTGAACATCAAATTGATTTTGTTCCCGGTGCAACCATTCAACGGCTGGTAAGTAAATTGTTGGAGAAAGGGCACGTGAGGGAGATCATGAGCCCATGTGCGGTTCCGGTCTTACTTGTGCCTAAGAAGGATGGGACGTGGAGAATGTGCGTTGATTGCCGAGCCATCAATAACATAACAGTAAAGTATCGTCACCCTATCCCACGCTTAGATGATATGTTAGATGAGCTGTATGGTTCTTGCATATTTTTTAAGATTAACTTAAAAAGTGGTTATCATCAAATTAGGAAAAAAGAAGGAGATGAATGGAAAACTGCCTTCAAAACAAAATATGGTTTGTATGAATGGTTAGTTATGCCTTTTGGTTTGACTAATGATCCGAGCACCTTTATGAGACTTATGAACCATGTTTTGTGTGTATTTATAGGCAGATTTGTTGTTGTCTATTTTGATGATATACTCATTTATAGCAAAAACATAGACGATCATGTAGTACATTTGAAATCCGTTTTAGATGTGCTAAGGAAAGAAAGGTTGTTTGCTAATTTAAAGAAGTGCACTTTTTACACCGATAAGCTTGTATTTTTGGGATTTGTTGTTAGTGCACAAGGTATACAGGTCGATGAAGAGAAGATACGTGCAATCCAAGAATGGCCGAGCCCCACAAGTGTAGCTAATGTTCATAGTTTTCATGGACTTGCTAGTTTCTACCGGCGGTTCGTGAAAGACTTCAGTAGCTTAGTCGCACCGCTTACCGAAGTGATCAAGAAGAACGTTGGGTTTCGGTGGGGAGAAGAACAAGAGAAGGCATTTCAATTAATCAAGGAGAAGCTGACTAACGCACCTTTGTTGTCTTTACCTAACTTTTCTAAAACGTTTGAAATTGAATGTGATGCTTCAGGTATTGGTATAGGCGCCGTTCTTATGCAAGAAGGACGACCAATTGCTTACTTCAGCGAGAAACTCAATGGGGCAGCCTTAAACTAGCCAACTAAAGACAAGGTGTTGTATGCATTGGTTCGGGCTTTAGAGACGTGGCAACACTACCTATGCCCTAAGGAGTTCGTGATTCACACCGATCATGAGTCCTTGAAACACTTGAAGGGCCAACACAAGCTAAACAAAGGGCATGCGCGATGGGTAGAGTTCATAGAGACGTTTCCATATGTCATTCGGTACAAGTAAGGTAAGGAGAACGCAGTTGCCGATGCACTTTCTCGCAAGTATGCCTTACTCTCCACACTTGATGCAAAATTGCTTGGTTTTGAACACATTAAAGAATTATATGCTGAAGACCACGAATTTTATGAGGAATATCGAGCTTGTGAGAAAATCGCCTCTGGTAAGTTCTTTAGGCTTGATGGATTCCTATTTCGAGAAAATAAGCTATGTGCGCCTAACTGTTCTATGAGGGATTTATTAGTGCAGGAATCACATGGTGGGGGATTAATGGGACATTTTGGAGTTGCAAAGACTTTAACTATTTTGCAGGAACACTTCTATTGGCCTTACATGAAACGAGATGTCGAACGGATTTGTGGTAGATGTGTCACATGTAAGCAAGTTAAATCCAAAATGCAGCCCAACGGTTTGTATACTCCTTTACCAATTCCTAGTGAGCCTTGAATTGATTTTTCAATAGATTTTGTGTTAGGATTGCCTAGGACTAAACGTGGAATAGATTCAATTTTTGTGGTCGTAGATAGATTTTCTAAAATGGCACATTTTATTCTATGTCACAAAACGGATGATGTTTCACATGTTGCTGATTTATTCTTTAGAGAGATTGTGAGATTACATGGCATGCCTAGGACAATTGTTTCAGATAGAGATGCTAAGTTCTTGAGTTATTTTTGGAAGACTTTGTGGTGTAAGTTAGATACTAAGCTATTGTTTTCCACTACTTGTCATCCACAAACTGATGGTCAAACTGAAGTAGTAAATAGGACTTTGTCTACTCTATTGAGGTCAATCATTAGAAAGAACATCATGACATGGGAAGAATGTTAACCACATGTTGAGTTTGCATATAACAGAGCTATTCATTCTGCTACCAAATTTTCGCCATTTGAAATTGTGTATGGGTTTAATCCTTTAACTCCATTGGATTTATCTCATTTTCCTTTGACGGAGCACATTAATTTAGATGGCAAAAAGAAAGCTGATTTTGTGAAGCAGATTCATGAGAAAGCATGACTCAATATTGAGCGTAGAACGGAGCAATATGCCACACAAGCCAACAAGGGACGTCGCAATCTAGTTTTTGAACCCGGAGATTGGGTTTGGCTGCATATGATAAAAGAAAAATTCCCGGCAAAAAGACGTATCAAATTGCTCCCAAGAGGAGATGGTCCTTTCCAAGTCCTCGAGCGTATCAATGACAACGCTTACAAGCTAGATTTACCTAGTGAGTACAATGTAAGTGCCACTTTTAATGTTACTGATTTGAGTTCTTTTGATGTAGGTGATGATTTGAGGGCAAATCCTTTTCAAGAGGAGGGGAATGATGGAGACCAAGGCACCGCTTCGAAGGATCTCGTTCAAGCACCAATTGGGCCGGTTACGAGAGCACAAGCAAAGAAGTTCAGGGACGTACTCAACGGACTCATCCAAGAGTTATGGGCTCAAGCAAATTCGTGGAGGCCCATTGAGCATGATCCACGTAGGCAGCAAAGAATCGTCACCTTGATTCAAGTTCTAGAAGGATCCGGTCAAGACTAAGAATTGGCAAGAAATATTTTGGGCCTATTCTAGAAGGATCGTGATGCACGACACAATTTACTATTTAATTATTGCAATTTATTATTTTTGGTATTTTTATGTAAAAAAAAAGGTTATTTTAGGTTTAGATGATTTATTTCCTTGTTTTTATGTGCATTTAATACTTTTTAGGTCAAATTTGATTCCTAATATGATTAGGTATCAATTAGGAGTTTTTTTAGAATATATTTTCTTGTCTGTCAAGTTTTATGGAGCCCTTAAATAGGCTCCTAAGTCTGTAAACGTTTTTAGAAAACATTTGAATATTCATAAAACTTGTGAGGTTTATTCTCTTTGGTTCTTTGAAGAACTATTCGAACTTATCGGGATTTCCCGCGGCGTTCATCTTGACTTATCAAATGGAGTTTCCACCACCGTTTGTGGCGTCTTCCATATTCCGAGGTTCTTGTTTGTCATAAACAACGGGTCGAGGTCTTCCAAATCGTGCCGGGACCAGAAGAAATAGAGATAAAAAAAAAAGTTTCGTTCCGGTTACCGTTTCTTCCAAACAAAGTTAGAGTGTTCCCAAAACAATAGTAAAAAAATTAAAAAACAATACTCTCACTTTATTTCTGGCCAAACTAGATCGTGATAGGCCCAAAAACCGATAAGAATATTTTCACACTGAGTACGGTTTCTTTTTTCTTTTTTTTTGATAAATACTGAGTACGGTTTCTACTTTGCCAGTGCAACAGCATTCTCCAAAAAATTCAAAAAAAATATTAAAATAACTCAAAAAATTAAATATATCTATTTCCCAAATTTCATGCCAAACTGGGCCCAGAAAAGAAGAAAAAGAGATTAAAAAAAGTTTCGTCCGTGTGCCATTTCTTCCGACCCAAGTTAGTGCGTTTCCAAAATAATAGTAAAAAAATTAAAAAACATCATTGTCACTCTATTTCTTACCGAGTACAGTTTCTACCTTACCCGTGCTAATGCATTCTCAAAAAAATTGAAAAATAATATTAAAATAATTAAATTTTTTTTAAAATATCGTATTTTCCCAAATTTCATGCCAAGTCGTGCCAAGACCAGAAGAAAAAGAGATAAAAAAAAAAATTTCGATCTAGGTACTGTTTCTTCCGACCGAAGTTAGAGCGTTCCCAAAATAATAGTAAAAAAATTTAAAAACTTTATTCTCGCATTATTTCTGGGCAAACTGGATCGGGATAGGCGGAAAAACCAATAAAATTTTTTTCACACTGAGTACAATTTCTGCCTTGCCTGTGCAACGGCATTCTCCAAAGAATTCAAAAAAATTATTAAAATAACTCAAAATTAAATATATCGTTTTTCCCAAATTTCATGCCAAACCGGGCCAGGACAAGTGGAAAAAGAGATTAAAAAAGGTTTCGTTCCGAGTGCCATTTCCTCCATAACAAGTTTGAACGTTCCAAAAATAATAGTAAAAAAATTAAAAAAATATCGTTTTTCCTAAATTTCATGCCAAACTGGGCCAGGAGAACAAGAAAAAGACTTAAAAAAAAAAAAAGTTTCTTCTCGTGTACCATTTCTTCAGATCCAAGTTAGAACGTTCCCAAAAAAACAGTAAAAAAATTAGAATACATCATTCTCAATTTATTTCTGGCCTTACCGGACCGTGATAGGCCGAAAAACCGATAAATTTTTTTTTACATTGAGTACGGTTTCTACCTTGCCCGTGCAACAGCATTCTCCAAAAAATTCAAAAAAAAAAATAAAATGACCCAAAAAATTAAATATATCGTTTTTCCCAAATTTCATGTTAAACCAGGCCAGGACAAGAAAATAAAGAGATTAAAAAATGTTTCTTTTCACGTACCGCTTCTTACAATCCAATTTAGAACGTTCCCAAAAAAAAAATAGTAAAAAAACTAAAATACATCATTTCCCCAATTATTTCTGGCCTAACCGGACTTGGATAGGCCGAAAAACCAATAAAAAATTTTTTCGCACAAAATACGGTTTCTACATTTCCCGTGCAACAACATTCTCCAAAAAATTAAAAAAATATATTAAAATAACTGAAGAAATTAAATATCTAGATTTTCCCAAATTTCATGCCAAATCGGGCCAGGCCAAGAAGAAAAAGAGATTAAAAAACGTTTCGTTCCGGGCACCATTTCTTCCGCCCCAAGTTAGAGCGTTCTCAAAAATAATAGTGAAAAAATTAAAAAAAACATCATTCTCACTTTATCTCTAGGCAAACCGGAGTGGGATTTGCAGAGAAAGTGCTAAATTTTTTTTTTCTCACCGAGTACAGTTTCTACCTTACCTGTGTTAGTGCACTCCCAAAAAAATTGAAAAAAAATATTAAAATAATTTAAAAATATCGTTTTCCTAAATTTCATGCCAAACCGGGCCAAGAGAAGAAGAAAAAGAGATAAAAAAGTTTCTTTTCGTGTACCGTTTCTTCCAATCCAAGTTAGAACTTTCCCTTAAAAATAGTAAAAAAATTAGAATATATCATTCTCAATTTATTTCTGGCCTAACCGGACCGGGATAGGCGGAAACACCGATAAATTTTTTCTCACACTGAGTACGGTTTCTACTTTACCTGTGCTACAACATTCTCCAAAAAATTCAAAAAAAAATATTAAAATAATTTTAAAAAATCAAAAATATCGTTTTTCCTAAATTTCATGCCAAACCAGGCCAAGTGAAGAAGGAAAAGAGGTAAAAAAGAAAGTTTCTTTTCGTGTACGTTTCTTCCGATCCAAGTTAGAACGTTCCCAAAATAATAGTAATCATTCTCACTTTTGTTTCTAGCTTTGAGTGGGATAGGCAGAAAAAGTGATAAAAATTTTTTTTTTCCACACCGAATACAGTGATGGAGACCAAGGCACCGCTTCGAGCACAAGCAAAGAAGTTGAAGGATGTACTCAACGGACTCATCCAAGAGTTATGGGCTCAAGCAAATTCGTGGAGGCCCATTGAGCATGATCCACGTGGGCAGCAAAGAATCATCACCTTGATTCAAATGCTAGAAGGATCCGGTCAAGGCTAAGAATTGGCAAGAAATATTTTGGGCATATTCTAGAAGGATCGTGATGCACGACACAATTTACTATTTAGTTATTGCAATTTATTATTTTTGGTATTTTTATGTAAAAAAACGTTATTCTAACTTTATTTTTGGCGAAACTGGATCGGGATAGGCCGAAAAACCTATAAAAAATTTTTCGCACTGAGAACGATTTCTACCTTGCCCGTGCAACAGAATTCTCCAAAAAATTCAAAAAATATATATTAAAGTAATTCAAAAAAAAATTAAAAATATCGTTTTTCCCAAATTACATGCCAAACCAGGGCGGGACAAAAAGAAGAAGAGATAACAAAAATATTTCGTTCCGGGTACCGTTTTATGTGAGCCAAGTTAAAGCGTTCCCAAAAAAAATAGTAAAAACCGATAAGAATTTTTTCGCACTGAATATGGTTTCTACCTTGCCCGTGCTAATGTATCTCCAAAAAAATTCAAAAATAATATTAAAATAATTTAAAAATATATAAAAATATCATTTTTCCTGAATCTCATGCCAAACCGGGCTAGGAGAAGAAGAAAAAGAGACATAAAAAATAAAAATAAAAAAAAAAAGTTTCTTTTCGTGTACCGTTTCTATTGATCTAAGTTAGAACTTTCCCAAAAAAATAGTTAAAAAATTAGAATACATCATTCTCAATTTATTTCTGGCCTAACTGGACCAGGATAGGCCGAAAAACCGATAAATGTTTTCTCACGCTGAGTACGATTTCTACTTTACCCGTGCCACAACATTCTCCAAAAAATTCAAAAAATATATATTAAAGTAATTCAAAAAAAAAATCAAAAATATCGTTTTTCCCAAATTACATGCCAAACCAGGGCTGGACAAAAAGAAGAAGAGATAAAGAAAATATTTCATTCCGGGTACGGTTTCATGTGATCCAAGTTAAAGCGTTCCCAAAAAAAATAGTAAAAAAATTCATAAAAATTAAAAAATATCATTCTCATTTTATTTATGGCCAAACCAGACCGGAATAGTTGGAAAAGCCGTTAAAAAATTCTTCGAACCTAGTACAGATTCTACCTTACCCGTTTTGGAGCATTCCACAAAAAGTTCAGAAAAAAATATTAAAGAATTCAAAATTTTTTTTTAAAATATCGTTTTTCCCAAATTTCATGCCAAATCGTGCCAGGACCAGAAGAAAAAGAGATAAAAAAAAAAAGTTTCGTTCCAGGTACCGTTTCTTCCAACCCAAGTTAGAGCGTACCCAAAATAGTAGTAAAAAAATTTAAAAACATTATTCTCACATTATTTCAAGCCAAACCGGATCGGAATAGGCCAAAAAACCGATAAGAATTTTTTCGCACTGAGTACGGTTTCCACCTTACCCATCCAACAGCATTCTCAAAAAAGTTGAAAAAAAAAATTAAAATAAATCAAAAAATTAAATAAATCGTTTTAACTAAATTTCATGCCAAACTGGACCAGGACAACAAGAAAAAAAGACTAAAAAAAGTTTCGTTCCGTGCAAGTGCATTCTCAAAAAAATTCAAAAATAATATTAAAATAATTTAAAAATATATAAAAATATCGTTTTTCCTGGATTTCATGCCAAACTGGGCCAGGAGAAGAAGAAAAAGAGATTAAAAAAAAAGTTTCTTTTCGTGTATTGTTTCTTCCGATCCAAGTTAGAACGTTCCCAAAAAAATTGTTAAAAAATTAGAATACATCATTCTCAATTTATATCAGGCCTAACAGGACCAGGATAGGCCGAAAAACCAAAAAAAAAAAATTTCACGCTGTGTACGGTTTCTACTTTACCCGTGCTACAACATTCTCCAAAAAATTCAGAAATATTATATTAAAGTAATTCAAAAAAAATTAATAATATCATTTTTCCTAAATTACATGCCAAACCGTGGCTGGACAAAAAGAAGAAGAGATAAAAAAAAAAAAAAAAAAAATACTTCGTTTCGGGTACCGTTTCATGTGATCCAAGTTAAAGCTTTCCCAAAAAAAATAGTAAAAAAATTTAGAAAAATTAAAAAACATCATTCTCATTTTATTTACGGCCAAACCAGATCGAAATAGACCGAAAAACCGAAAAAAATTCTTCGAACCTAGTACAAATTCTACCTTACCTGTTTTGGAGCATTCTACTAAAAATTCAGGAAAAAATATTAAAATAACTCAAAAAAATATTTAAAATTATCGTTTTTCGCAAATTCCATGCCAAATCGTGCCTGGACCAGAAGAAAAAGATATAAAAAAAATTTCCTTCCGAGTACCGTTTCATCCGACCCAATTTAGAGCGTTTCCAAAATAATAGAAAAGAAATTAGAAAACATTAATCTCACTTTATTTCGGGCCACCGGATCAGGATAGGTAGAAAAACCGATAAGAATTTTTTCGCACTGAGTACGGTTTCTACCTTGCCCATGCAACAGCATTCTCCAAAAAAATTCAAAAAAAAAATATTAAAATAACTCAAAAAATTAAATATATCATTTTTCCTAAATTTCATGCCAAACCGGGCCTGGACTAGAAGAAAAAGAGATTAAAAAAAGTTCGCCCCGAGTACCGTTCCAAGTTAGAGCGTTCCCAAAATAATAGTAAAAAAATTAAAAAAACATCATTCTCACTTCATTTCCAACCAAACCGGACTGGTATTTGCTGAAAAAGTGATAAGTTTTTTTTCTCACCGAGTATAGTTTCTACCTTACCCGTGCTAGTGCATTCTCAAAAAAAATTCAAAAAAAATATTAAAATAATTTCAAAATATTTAAAAATATCTTTTTTCCTAAATTTCATGCCACACCGGGCCAGGAGAAGAAGAAAAAGAGATTAAAAAAAAATGTTTCTTTTCGTGAACCATTTCTTCCGATCCAAGTTAGAACGTTCCCAAAAAAATAGTAAAAAAATTAGAATACATCATTCTCAAGTTATTTCTGGCCTAACAGGACCAGGATAGGTCGAAAAACCGATAAATTTTTTTTCACGCTGAGTACGGTTTCTACTTTATCCGTGCTACAACATTCTCCAAAAAATTCAAAAAAAAATATTAAAATAATTTTTAAAAAAATTCAAAAAATCGTTTTTCATAAATTACATGTCAAACCGAGCCAGGTGAAGAAGAAAATGAGGTAAAAAAGAAAGTTTCTTTTCGTGTACGTTGAACATTCCAAAAAAAATAGTAAAAAAATTCAAATACATTATTACCCATTTTTTTCTGGGCTAACCGGACTGGGATAGGCCCAAAGACCAATAAAATTTTTTTCGCGCTGAGTACGGTTTCTACTTTACCCGTGCTATAACATTCTCCAAAAAATTCAAAAAATATATATTAAAAAAATTTTAAATATCGGTTTTCCCAAATTACATGCCAAACCGGGGAAGGACAAAAAGAAAAAGAGATAAAAAAAAATATTTCGTTCCGGTTACCGTTTCATCTGATCCAAGTTAAAGCGTTCCCCAAAAAAAATAGAGTAAAAAAAATTCATAAAAATTAAAAACATCATTCTCTTTTTAGTTATGGCCAAACCAGACCGGAATAGACCGAAAAACCGATAAAAAATTCTTCGAACCGAGTACGGATTCTACCTTACCCGTTTTGGAGCATTCTACAAAAAATTCAGAAAAAAAAATAATTCAAAAAAAATTTAAAAATATCGTTTTTCCCAAATTTCATGACAAATCGGGCCAGCACCAGAAGAAAAAGAGATAAAAAAAATTTCGTTCAGGATACCGTTTCTTCCGACCCAAGTTAGAGCGCTCCCAAAATAATAGTAAAAAAATTAAAAAAAAAACATTATCCTCACTTTATTGCTGGCCAAACTGGATCAGGATAGGCCGAAAAACCTATAAGAATTTTTTCGCACAAAGTACGGTTTTTACGTTGTCCGTGAAACGCCATTCTCCAAAAAATATTAGAATAACTCAAAAAATTAAATATATCATTTTTCCCAAATATCATGCCAAGCCGGGCCAGGATAAGAAGAAAAAGAGATTAAAAAAAGTTTCGTTCCTGGTGCCATTTCTTCCGACCCAAGTTAGAGCATTCCCAAAATAATAGAAAAAAAATTAAAAAACGTCATTCTCAGTTTATTTCTGGCCAAACCGGACTGGGATAGGCACAAAAGTGATAATTTTTTTTTCTCACTGTGTACAGTTTCTACCTTTCCCGTGCGTGCATTCTCAAAAAAATTCAAAAAAAATTAGAAACTTTTTTTTTTAAATATTGTTTTTTCCAACATTCATGCCAAATCATGCAAGGACCAGAAGAAAAAGATATTAAAAAAAGTGCCGTTCCAGGTACCGTTTCTTCCAACTCAAGTTAGACCATTCCCAAAATAATAGTAAAAAAATTAAAAAACATTACCCTCACTTTATTCCAGGCCAAACCAGATCGGGATAAGCCGAAAAACCGTTGAGAATTTTTTCGCACTGAGTGCAGTTTCTACCTTGCCCGTGCAACAGCATTCTCCAAAAAATTCAAAAAAAATATTAAAATAACTGAAAAAAATAAATATATCGTTTTTCCCAAATTTAATGCCAAACCGGGCCAGGACAAGAAGAAAAAGAGATTAAAAAAAGTATCGTTCCGGGTGCCATTTCTTCCGACCCAAGTTAGAGCGTTCCAAAAAATAATTGTAAAAAAATTAAAAAAACATCATTCTCACTTTATTTCTAGCCAAACCGGACTGGGATTTACAGAGAAAGTGATAAAATTTTTTTTCTTACCGAGTACAGTTTCTACCATACCCGTGCTAGTGCATTCTCAAAAAAACTCAAAAATAATATTAAAATATTTAAAATATTGTTTTCCCTAAATTTAATGCCAAACCGGGCCAGGAGAAGATGAAAAAGAGATAAAAGAAAAAAAGTTTCTTTTCGTGTACCGTTTCTCCCAATCCAAGTTAGAACGTTCCCAAAAAAATAGTAAAAAAATTAGAATACATCATTCTCAATTTATTTCTTGCCTAAACGGACCGGGATAGGCCGAAGAACTGATAAATTTTTTCTCACGCTGAGTACGGTTTCTACTTTACCCGTGCTACAACATTCTCTAAAAAATTAAAAAAAAATATATTAAAAAAATGTAAAAAAAAATTCAAAAATATCGTTTTTCCTAAATTTCATGTCAAACCGGGCCAGGTGAAGAAGAAAAAGTGGTAAAAAAGAAAGTTTCTTTTCGTGTACGTTTCTTCCGATCCAAGTTAGAACGTTCCCAAAAAAAATGGTAAAAAAATTAAAATACATCATTACCCATTTACTTCTGGCCTAACCGGACTTGGATAGGCCCAAAAACAAATAAAAATTTTTTCGCACTGAGTACGGTGTCTACTTTACCCGAGCTAGAACGTTCTCCAAAAAATTCAAAAAAAAATATATTAAAATAATTCCAAAATAATTAAAAATATCGTTTTTCCAAAATTACATGCTAAACCGGGGCAGGACAAAAAGAAAAAGAGATAAAAAAAAATATTTCGTTCTGGGTACCGTTTCATCTGATCCAAGTTAAAGCGTTCCAAAAAAAAAATAGTAAAAAAATTCGTAAAAATTAGAAAACGTCATTCTCATTTTATTTATGGCCAAACCAGGCCAGAATAGGCCGAAAAACCGATTAAAAATTCTTCAAACGGAGTACAAATTCTACCTTACCTGTTTTGGAGCATTCTACAAAAAATTCCGAAAAAAATACTAAAATAATTCAAATTTTTTTTTAAAAATATCGTTTTCCCAAGTTTCATGCCAAATCGTGCCAGGACCAGAAGAAAAAGAAATTAAAAAAAAATATATATATATTTCGCTCCGGGTACCCTTTATTCCGACCCAAGTTAGAGCATTCCCAAAATAATAGAAAAAAAAATTAAAAAACAATAATCTCACTTTATTTCGGGCCAAACCAGATCAGGATAGGCCAAAAAACCGATAAGAATTTTTTCGCACTGAGTACGGTTTCTACCTTGCCCGTGCAACAGTATTCTCCAAAAAATTCAAAAAACAAAATAAAATAACTCAAAAAATTAAATATATCGTCTTTCTCAAATTTCATGCAACACCGGGCCAGGACAAGAAGAAAAAAAAGATTAAAAAAAGTTTCGTTTTTGGTGCCATTTCTTCTGACCAAAGTTAGAGCGTTCCCAAAAAATAATAGTAAAAAAATTAAAAAACATCATTCTCACTTTATTTCTAGCCAAACCGGACTGGGATTTACAGAAAAGGTGCTTGTGCATTCTCAAAAAACTTTAAAAATGATATAAAAATATTTAAAAATATCGTTTTTCCTAAATTTCATGCCAAACTGGGCCAGGAGAAGAATAAAAAGAGATAACAAAAAAAAGTTTCTTTTCGCGTACCATTTCTTCCAATCCAAGTTAGAACGTTCCCAAAAAAAAAGGAAAAATATTAGAATACGTCATTCTCAATTTATTTCGGGCGTAACCGGATCAGGATAGGCCGAAAAACAGGTAAATTTTTTTTCACACTGAGCACAGTTTCTACTTTGCCCGTGCTACAACATTCTCCAAAAAATGAAAAAAAAAAAATTTTAATAATTTTTAAAAAATTTTAAAATATCGTTTTTCCTAAATTTCATGCCAAACCGAGCCAGGCGAAGAAGAAAAAAGGTAGATAAGAAAGTTTCTTTTCGTATGCCGTTTCTTCCGCTCCAAGTTAGAACGTTCCCAAAAAAATGGTAAAAAAATTAAAATACATCATTACTCATTTATTTCTGGCCTAACAGGACTGGGAAAGTCCCAAAAAGCAAAAAAAAAAAAAAAAAAAAAAAAAAAAAAAAAAAAAAAATTTCGCACTGAGTACGGTTTCTACTTTACCCGTACTATAACATTCTCCAAAAAATTCAAAAAAAATACATTAAAATAATTTAAAAAATTTAAAATATCATTTTTCCCATATTACATGCCAAACCGGGGCAGGACAAAATGAAAAAGAGATTAAAAAATATATATATATATTTCGTTCTGATTACCATTTCATCTGATCCAAGTTAAAACACTCCCAAAAAAAATAGTAAAAAAATTCATAAAAATGAAAAAAAACATCATTTTCATTTTATTTATGGCCAAACCAGACCGGAATAGACCGAAAAACCAATTAAAAATTTTTCGAACCGAGTACAAATTCTACCTTACCCGTTTTAGAGAATTCTAAAAAAATTCAGAAAAAAATACAAAAAAAATTCAAAAAAAAATTTAAAAATATTGTTTTCCCCAAATTTCATGCCAAATCGTGCCGTGACCAGAGGAAAAAGAGATAAAAAAAATTTCATTCCGGGTACCGTTTCTTCCGACCCAAGTTAGAGCGTTCCCAAAAAAATAGTATAAAAATTAGAATACATCGTTCTCAATTTATTTCTGGCCTAACCGGACCGGGATAGGCCGAAAAACTGATAAATTTTTTTTCACACTGAGTACGGTTTCTGCTTTACCCGTGCTACAACATTCTCCAAAAAATTCAAAAAAAAAATATAAAAATTATTTTAAAAAAATATCGTTTTTCCTAAATTTCATGCTAAACCGGGCCAGGTGAAGAAGAAAAAGAGGTATAAAAGAAAGTTTCTTCTCGTGTACGTTTCTTCCGATCCAAGTTAGAAATTTCCGAAAAAAAGGGTAAAAAATATAAAATACAACATCCCCCATTTATTTTTGGCCTAACCGGACTGGGATAGGCTCAAAAACAAATAAAATTTTTTTCGCACTGAGTGAGGTTTCTACTTTACCCGTTCTACAACATTCTCCAAAAAATTCTTCAAAAATATACAAAAACAATTCAAAAAAAAGATTAAAATTATCGTTACAGGACAATAAGAAAAAAAGATAAAAAAAATATTTCATTCTGGGTACCGTTTCATCTGATCCAAGTTAAAGCGTTCCAAAAAAAAATAGTAAAAAAATTCATAAAAATTAAAAAACATCATTCTCATTTTATTTATGGCCAAACCAGACCGGAATAGATCGAAAAACCGATTAAAAATTCTTCGAACCGAGTACAGATTCTACCTTACCCCTTTTGGAGCATTCTATAAAAAATTCAGAAAAAAATATTAAAATAACTTAAAAATTTTTTTAAAATATCGTTTTTTCCAAATTTCATGCCAAATCATGCTAGGACCAGAAGAAAAAGAGATAGAAAAAGTTTCGTTCCGGGTACCGGTTCTTCCAACCTAAGTTAGAGCGTTCCCAAAAATAAAAGAAAAAAAATTAAAAAACATCACTCTCACTTTACTTCTAGCCTAACCGGATAGGGATTTGCAGAAAAAGTGATAAATTTTTTTTTTCTTACCAAGTACAGTTTCTACCTTACCCGTGCTAGTGCATTCTCAAAAAAATTCAAAAATAATATTAAAATAATTTAAAAATATTTAAAAATATCTTTTTTCCTAAATTTCATTCCAAACTGGGCCAAGAGAAGAAGAAAAAGAGATTAAAAAAAAAAAAAAAACGTTTCTTTCCGCGTACCTTTTCTTCCAATCCAAATTAGAACGTTTCCAAAAAAATAGTAAAAAAATTAGAATACATCATTCTCAGTTTATTTCTTGCCTAACCGGACCGGGTTAGGCCGCAAAACAGATAAATTTTTCTTCACATTGAGTACAGTTTATACTTTACCCGTGCTACAACATTCTCCAAAAAATTCAAAAATAAATATTAAAATAATTTTAAAAATATTTAATAATATCGTTTTTCCTAAATTTAATGCCAAACCAGGCCAGCTGAAGAAGAAAAAGAGGTAAAAAAGAAAGTTTCTTTTTGTGTACCATTTCTTCCTATCCAAGTTAGAACGTTCCCAAAAAAATTGTAAAAAAATTAAAATACATCATTGCCCATTTATTTCTAGCCTAACCGGACTGGGATAGGCCCAAAAACCAATAAAATCTTTTTCGCACTGAGTACGGTTTCTACCTTACCCGTGCTATAACATTCTCCAAAAAATTCAAAATATATATATTAAAATAATTATAAAAAATTTAAAATATCATTTTTCCCATATTACATGCCAAACCGGGGCAGGACAAAATGAAAAAGAGATTAAAAAATATATATATATATATATATATTTCGTTCTGATTACCGTTTCATCTGATCCAAGTTAAAGCGTTCCCAAAAAAAATAGTAAAAAAATTCATAAAAATGAAAAAAACATCATTCTCATTTTATTTATGGCCAAACCAGACTGGAATAGACCGAAAAACCAATTAAAAAATTTTCGAACCGAGTACAAAATCTACCTTACCCGTTTTGGAGAATTCTAAAAAAATTCAGAAAAAAATACAAAAATAATTCAAAAAAAATTTTAAAAATATTGCTTTCCCCAAATTTCATGCCAAATCGTGCCGTGACCTGAGGAAAAAGAGATAAAAAAAATTTCATTCCGGGTACCGTTTCTTCCGACCCAAGTTAGAGCGTTCCCAAAAAAATAGTATAAAAATTAGAATACATCGTTCTCAATTTATTTCTGGCCTAACCGGACCGGGATAGGCCGAAAAACTGATAAATTTTTTTTCACACTGAGTACGGTTTCTGCTTTACCCGTGCTATAACATTCTCCAAAAAATTCAAAAAAAAATATAAAAATTATTTTTAAAAAATATCGTTTTTCCTAAATTTCATGCCAAACCGGTCCAGGTGAAGAAGAAAAAGAGGTATAAAAGAAAGTTTCTTCTCGTGTACGTTTCTTCCGATCCAAGTTAGAAATTTCCAAAAAAAAGGGTAAAAAATATAAAATACATCATCCCCCATTTATTTTTGGCCTAACCGGACTGGGATAGGCTCAAAAACAAATAATATTTTTTTCGCACTGAGTGAGGTTTCTACTTTACCCGTTCTACAACATTCTCCAAAAAATTCTTCAAAAATATACAAAAACAATTCAAAAAAAAAATAAAACTATCGTTTTTCCCATATTACAAGCCAAACCGGGACAGGACAATAAGAAAAAAAAGATAAAAAAAATATTTCGTTCTGGGTACCGTTTCATCTGATCCAAGTTAAAGCGTTCCAAAAAAAAATAGTAAAAAAATTCATAAAAATTAAAAAACATCATTCTCATTTTATTTATGGCCAAACCAGACCGGAATAGATCGAAAAACCGATTAAATATTCTTCGAACCAAGTACAGATTCTACCTTACCCGTTTTGGAGCTTTCTATAAAAAATTGAGAAAAAAATATCAAAATAATTAATTTTTTTTTTTTAAATATTGTTTTTCCCAAATTTCATGCCAAATCATGCTAGGACCAGAAGAAAAAGAGATAAAAAACGTTTCGTTCTGGGTACCATTTCTTCCAACTTAAGTTAGAGCATTTCCGAAACAACAGAAAAAATAAATTAAAAAACATAAATCTCACTTTATTTCGGGCCAAACCAGATTGGGATAGGCCGAAAAATCGATAAGAATTTTTTCGCACTGAGTACGGTTTCTACCTTGCCTGCCCAACAGCATTCAAAAAAATTCAAAAAAAAATATAAAATAACTCAAAAAATTAAAGATATCGTTTTTCTCAAATTTCATGCTAAACCGGGCCAGGAGAAGAAGAAAAACAGATAAAAAAAAAATATTACAAGCCATGGTAAAACTATCGTTTTTACCATATTACAAGCCAAACCGAGACAGGACAAAAAGAAAAAGAGATAAAAAAAAAATATTTCGTTCCGGGTACCGTTTCATCTGATCCAACTTAAAGCGTTCAAAAAAAATAGTAAAAAAATTCATAAAAATTAAAAAATATCATTCTCATTTTATTTATGGCCAAACCAGACCGGAATAGATCGAAAAACCGATTAAAAATTCTTCGAACCGAGTACAGATTCTACCTTACCCCTTTTGGAGCATTCTATAAAAAATTCAGAAAAAAATATTAAAATAACTTAAAATTTTTTTTAAAATATCGTTTTTTCCAAATTTCATGCCAAATCATGCTAGGACCAGAAGAAAAAGAGATAAAAAAAGTTTCGTTCCGGATACCGGTTCTTCCAACCTAAGTTAGAGCGTTCCCAAAAATAATAGAAAAAAAAATTAAAAAACATCACTCTCACTTTTCTTCTAGCCTAACCGGATAGGGATTTGCAGAAAAAGTGATAAATTTTTTTTTTCTTACCAAGTACAGTTTCTACCTTACCCGTGCTAGTGCATTCTCAAAAAAATTCAAAAATAATATTAAAATAATTTAAAAATATTTAAAAATATCTTTTTTCCTAAATTTCATTCCAAACTGGGCCAAGAGAAGAAGAAAAAGAGATAAAAAAAAATAAAATAAAAAAATAAAAAAACGTTTCTTTCCGCGTACCTTTTCTTCCAATCCAAATTAGAACGTTTCCAAAAAAATAGTAAAAAAATTAGAATACATCATTCTCAATTTATTTCTTGCCTAACCGGACCGGGATAGGCCGTAAAACAGATAAATTTTTTTTCACATTGAGTACAGTTTATACTTTACCCGTGCTACAACATTCTCCAAAAAATTCAAAAATAAATATTAAAATAATTTTAAAAATATTTAATAATATCGTTTTTCCTAAATTTAATGCCAAACCAGGCCAGCTGAAGAAGAAAAAGAGGTAAAAAAGAAAGTTTCTTTTTGTGTACCGTTTCTTCCTATCCAAGTTAGAACGTTCCAAAAAAAATTGTAAAAAAATTAAAATACATCATTGCCCATTTATTTCTAGCCTAACCGGACTGGGATAGGCCCAAAAACCAATAAAATCTTTTTCGCACTGAGTACGGTTTCTACTTTACCCGTGCTATAACATTCTCCAAAAAATTCAAAATATATATATTAAAATAATTATAAAAAATTTAAAATATCGTTTTTCCCAAATAACATGACAAGCCAGAGCAGGGCAAAAAGAAAAAGAGATAAAAAAATATATATATTTCGTTCCGGTTACCGTTTCATCTGATCCAAGTTAAAGCGTTCCCAAAAAAAATGGTAAAAAAATTCTTAAAAAGTAAAAACATCATTATCATTTTATTTATGGCCAAACAAGACCGGGATAGAATAAAAAACCGATAAAAAATTCTTCGAACCAAGTACAAATTCTACCTTACCCGGTTTGGAGCATTCTACAAATAATTCAGAAAAAAATATTAAAATAATTCAAAAAAAATTTAAAAATATCGTTTTTCCCAAATTTCATATCAAATCGTGCCAGGATGAGAAGAAAATGAGATAAAAAAAATTTCTTTTCGGGTATCGTTTCTTCAGTCCCAAGTTAGAACGTTTCCAAAATAATAGTAAAAAAATTAAAAAGCATTATTCTCACTTTATTTCTGCCAAACTGGATCGGGATAGGCTGAAAAACCTATAAGTATTTTTTCGCACTGAGTACGATTTCTACCTTGTCTGTGAAACAACATTTTCCAAAAATATTAAAATAACTCAAAAAATTAAATATATCATTTTTTCCAAATATCATGCCAAACCGAGCCAGGACAAGAAGAAAAAGAGATTAAAAAAAGTTTCGTTCCGGGTGCCATTTCTTCCAACCCAATTTAGAGTGTTCCCAAAATAATAGTAAAAAAATTAAAAAACATCATTCTCAGCTTATTTCTGGCCAAATCGGACTGGGATAGGCACAAAAGTGATAAATTTCTTTCCTTATTGTGTACAGTTTCTACCTTACCCGTGTTAGTGCATTCTCAAAAAAATTCAAAACTAATATTAAAATAATTAGAAAAAAAGTTTTCAAATATCATTTTTCCCAAATTTCACACCGAATCACGCCAGGACCGGAAGATAAAGAGATTAAAAAAAGTGTCGTTTCGGGTACCGTTTCTTCCGACTCAAGTTAGAGCGTTCCCAAAATAATGGTAAAAAAATTAAAAAAAAGTATTCTCACTTTATTCCAGGCCAAACTGATGGAGATCAAGGCACCGTTTCGAAGGATGTCGTTCAAATACCAATTAGGCCGGTTACGAGAGCACAAGCAAAGAAGTTCAAGGATGTACTCAACGGACTCATCCAAGAGTTATGGGCTCAAGCAAATTCATGGAGGCCCATTGAGCATGATCCACGTGAGCAACAAAGAATCGTCACCTTGATTCAAGTTCTAGAAGGATCCGGTCAAGGCTAAGAATTGGCAAGAAATATTTTGGGCCTATTCTAGAAGGATCGTGATGCACGACACAATTTACTATTTAATTATTGCAACTTTTTTTTTTTTGGTATTTTTATGTAAAAAAAGGTTATTTTACGTTTAGGTGATTTATTTCCTTGTTTTTAGGTGCATTTAATGCTTTTTAGGTCAAATTTGATTCCTGATATGGTTAGGTATCAATTAGGAGTTTTTTTAAAATATATTTTCTTGTCTGTCAAATTTTATGGAGCCCTTAAATAGGCTCCCAAGTCTGTAAACATTTTTGGAAGACATTTGAATATTCATAAAAACTTGTGAGGTTTATTCTCTTTGGTTCTTTGAAGAACTATTTGAACTTATCGGGATTTCCCGTGGCGTTCATCTTGACTTATCAAACGGAGTTTCCACCACTGTTTGTGGCGTCTTCCTTATACCGAGGTTCTTGTTTGTCATAAACAACGGGTCGAGGTCTTCCATTCGAATCTGTCCATAGAACGATCTTGGGTTCCCTTTCGTTGTTGGGTCTCGTTATTCTTGACGGTGTTCACATCATTTGATATCAGAGCCAGGTTTCTAGTTCACGTTTGCCTATCCTTTAACATCTTTCGTTCCTTTGTTTCTTTTTAACCGAATTTCTTTTATCCTATTTGTTCAATCTTTGTTTGTTCTTGTTGATATCTGAACTCTTGGTTTGGTCTCACAACTCTTAGTTATTTCGAAATTTTATTTCACTATTCTCAAAAGTTAGTTGCTGATCGTTAAAAAAAAAAAAAAAACCGAGTGGAAATTCCGAAATTTTATTTCATTATTCTCAAAAGCTAGTTGTTGATCGTCAAAAAAAAAAAAAAAAAAAAAAACGAGTGGAAATTCCAATCTGCCATATTCCTTCTAATTCTATTCTGAAAATTTCCATATTCCTTGTATTCCAATCAGAAATTCCTTGATTAGTTCATCGTAAATTGTTGCTGGAAATTTTTGAGTTGTTTGTTTAGTTTCAAAAAAACTGAAAGAGAATTATCGAGGGGAAAAAGGCACGAGTGGTGAGAACATCAGAGGGTAAAAGCCATATTATTTTGAGTGAAACACGAGTGGAGAGTGAGGTCCTTTTTTTTTTTCTTTTTTTTTTTTTGTTTCTAACCTTTATTTTCTAGAAATCATGTCTCACGATAGTGGTAAGAGCATTACCGAAGATGAAACAAAATTGGTTGATCTGAAGGTATTTATGGAGGCCATGATGAGTGAGATGAGGCGTGTGATGAAGATGGAAATGGAGCAGGTTCATGAATGAATGGATCAAATGGAGAATAGACGTGAGGAGCAACCTCAAAAAGGTCGTAATTTGCGGAGAAGGGAAAGATATCCATTGAGGGAGGAGGATGAAGAGCTTTATGGGTCTGGTTTTGATGAAGAAGAAGATCGAGATTCCATTGTTAACAATAGGAGACCTGGACGAAGATATAGAGGAGCTAGGAATCACGAAGATAACAACTTGGGTGGTATTAAGATGAAAATTCCGTCCTTTCAAGGTAGATCTGATCCTGAGGCATATCTTGAGTGGGAAAAGAAGATGGAGTTCGTGTTTGATTGCCACAACTACTCCGAGGCAAAGAAGGTAAAATTAGCCGTGATTGAATTTTTTGAATATGCTATTATTTGGTGGGATCAGCTTGTGATAAACAGGAGGCGGAATAAAGAACACCCAATAGACACATGGGAGGAGATGAAAGTAGTAATGAGAAAGCGGTTCGTTCCAAGTTACTACTACCGAGAGTTGTACAAAAAGCTACAAGGTCTTAGACAAGGGAGTCGAAGCGTAGAGGATTACTACAAGGAGATGGAGATTGCTATGATCCGCGCTATTGTGGAGGAGGATCGGGAGGCTACAATGGCTAGATTTTTACTTGGCTTAAACTGGGAGATCCATGATAAGGTAGAGATGCGGCATTATGTGGAATTGGAAGATATGGTGCATATGGCTATCAAAGTGGAACAACAACTCAAGAGAGGGAGTGGGACACGTGCAGGCCATAACTTTAGTTCTACCTCTTGGAAATCAAGTCACGCCAAGCCGCTGGACAAGTCACAAACGCCCAAACCCGAGCCAAAGTCCGCGACCACCAGCCACGTTCCTCAAGGTAAAACCGAAGCCTCTACCTCTAGGAATCGTGATATTAAATGTTTTAGATGTGAAGGCAGGGGGCCACATAGCAAGTCAATGTCCAAACAAGCAAGTCATGGTGTTGCAAGCCATTGGTGAAATTGTGATCGATGATGAAGATTCCGACACTGACGACATGCTGCCATTGGAGGATGTTTCCGAGGAGGAGTATTTAGCCCCTGACGCATTGACATTGGTGGCAAGGAGAGCTTTGAGCTTGCAAGTAAAAGGAGTTGATGAAGTACAGCGGGAGAATATCTTTCACACTAGGTGCTACGTTAAAGACAAGGTATGTAGTGTGATTATTGATGGTGGTAGTTGTACTAATGTTGCAAGCACAATTATGGTAGAGAAATTGGGATTGCCCATGGTAAAACACCCTAGGCCATACAAGTTGCAATGGCTAAATGATAGTGATAAGATAAGGGTGAACAAGCAAGTGTTAGTTGCATTTCGAATCGGTAAATACGAAGATGGAGTGTTGTGTGATGTAGTACCGATGCAAGCGGGACACTTATTGCTAAGGCGTCCATGGCAGTTCGATAGGCAAGTGAAGCATGATGGCTTTACGAACAAGTACTCTTTTGTACTTAATCAACGATCAATCACTCTTGTACCATTGACACCGCAGCAATTATACAAGGACCAAGTGAGATTACAAAAGGAGAGTGATCAAAAGAAAGAGAGTGAGCAAAAGAAAAAGAGTGAAAATCAAAGAGAGGCCAAGAAAAATGAGAGAGAAAAAGAAAATCAAAGTTCGGCCTTTGAGAGAAAATCAGAGAGAAAACAAAAGAATTTCTATGCAAAAGTGAGTGAGATTAAGTGAGCAATGTTTTCAAATCAGCCGATGATTGTACTTTTGTACAAAGAGGCACTTTTAAACACTAACGAACTTGACCTTGCTTTGCCTAGTTCTATTGTTTCTCTTTTGCAGGAGTACGAGGATGTCTTCCCTGAGGAAACACCAGATGGGTTACCTCCAATCCGAGGGATTGAACATCAAATTGATTTTGTTGCCAGTGCAACCATTCCAAACTGACCAGCTTATAGGAGCAATCCTGAGGAGACAAAGGAGCTTCAACGGCAAGTAAGTGAATTAGTGGAGAAAGGGCACGTGAGGGAGAGCATGAGCCCATATGCGGTTCCAGTCTTACTTGTGCCTAAGAAGGATGGGACGTGGAGAATGTGCATTGATTGCCGAGCCATCAACAACATAACGATAAAGTATCGTCACCCTATCTCACGCTTAGATGATATGTTAGATGAGCTGTATGGTTCTTGCATATTTTCTAAGATTGACTTAAAAAGTAGTTATCATCAAATTAGGATAAAAGAAGGAGATGAATGGAAAACTGCCTTCAAAACAAAATATGGTTTGCATGAATGGTTAGTTATGCCTTTTGATTTGACTAACGCTCCGAGCACCTTTATGAGACTTATGAACCATGTTTTGCGTGCATTTATAGCCAGATTTGTTGTTATCTATTTTGATGATATACTCATTTATAGCAAAAACATAAACGATCATGTAGTACATTTGAAATCCGTTTTAGATGTGCTAAGGAAAGAAAGGTTGTTTGCTAATTTAAAGAAGTGCACTTTTTACACCGATAAGCTTGTATTTTTGGGATTTGTTGGTAGTGCACAAGGTATACAGGTTGATGAAGAGAAGGTACGTGCAATCCAAGAATGGTCGAGCCCCACAAGTGTAGCTAATGTTCGTAGTTTTCATGGACTTCCTAGTTTCTACCGGCGGTTCATGAAGGACTTCAGTAACTTAGTCGCACCACTTACCAAAGTGATCAAGAAGAACGTTGGGTTTCGGTGGGGAAAAGAACAAGAGAAGGCAATTTCAATTAATCAAAGAGAAGCTAACTAACGCACCTTTGTTGTCTTTACCTAACTTCTCTAAAACGTTTGAAATTGAATGTGATGCTTCAGGTATTGGTATAGGCGCCGTTCTTATGCAAGAAGGACGACCAATTGCTTACTTCAGCGAGAAACTCAATGGGGCAGCCTTAAACTACCCAACTTATGACAAGGAGTTGTATGCATTGGTTCGGGCCTTAGAGACGTGGCAGCACTACCTATGGCCTAAGGAGTTCATGATTCACACCGATCATGAGTCCTTGAAACACTTGAAGGGCCAACACAAGCTAAACAAAAAGCATGCACGATGGGTGGAGTTCATAGAGACGTTTCCATACGTCATTCGGTACAACCAAGGTAAGGAGAACGTAGTCGCCGATGCACTTTCTCGCAGGTATGCCTTACTCTCCACACTTGATGCAAAATTGCTTGGTTTTGAACACATTAAAGAATTATATGCTGAAGACCACGAATTTTGTGAGGAATATCGAGCTTGTGAGAAAATCTCCTCTGGTAAGTTCTTTAGGTTTGATGGATTCCTATTTCGAGAAAATAAGTTATATGTGCCTAACTGTTCTATGAGGGAGTTATTAGTGCAGGAATCACATGGTGGAGGATTAATGGGACATTTTGGAGTTGCAAAGACTTTAGCTATGTCAAACGGATTTGTGGTAGATGTGTCACATGTAAGCAAGCCAAATCCAAAGTGCAGCCCAACGGTTTGTATACTCCTTTACCAATTCCTAGTGAGCCTTGGATTGATATTTCAATGGATTTTGTGTTAGGATTGCCTAGGACTAAACATGGAAGAGATTCAATTTTTGTGGTCGTGGATAGATTTTCTAAAATGGCACATTTTATTCCATGTCACAAAATGGATGACGCTTCACATGTTGCTGATTTGTTCTTTAGAGAGATTGTGAGCTTACATGGCATGCCTAGGACAATTGTTTCAGATAGAGATGCTAAGTTCTTGAGCTATTTTTGGAAGACTTTGTGGTGTAAGTTAGGTACTAAGCTATTGTTTTCCACTACTTGTCATCCACAAACTGATGGTCAAACTGAAGTAGTAAATAGGACTTTGTCTACTCTATTGAGGTCAATCATTAGAAAGAATATCAAGACATGGGAAGAATGTTTACCACATGTTGAGTTTGCATATAATAGAGCTGTTCATTCTGCAACCAAATTTTCGCCATTTGAAATTGTGTATGGGTTTAATCCTTTAACTCCATTAGATTTATCTCATTTACCTTTGACGAAGCACATTAATTTAGATGGCAAAAAGAAAGCTGATTTTGTGAAGCAGATTCAAGAGAAAGCAAGACTCAACATTGAGCGTAGAACGGAGTAATATGCCACACAAGCCAACAAGGGACATCGCAATCTGGTTTTTGAACCCGAAGACTGGGTTTAGCTGCATATGAGAAAAGAAAGATTCCCGACAAAAAGACGTACCAAATTGCTCCCAAGAGGAGATGGTCCTTTCCAAGTCCTCAAGCGTATCAATGACAACGCTTACAAGCTAGATTTACCTGGTGAGTATAATGTAAGTGCCACTTTTAATGTTACTGATTTGAGTCCTTTTGATGTAGGTGATGATTTGAGGGCAAATCCTTTTCAAGAGGAGGGGAATGATGGAGACTAAGGCACCGCTTCGAAGGATCTCGTTCAAGTACCATTTAGGCCGGTTACGAGAGCACGAGCAAAAAAGTTCAAGGATATACTCAACGGACTCATCCAAGAGTTATGGGCTCAAGCAAATTCGTGGAAACCCATTGAGCATGATCCACGTGGGCAGCAAAGAATCGTCACCTTGATTCAAGTTCTAGAAGGATCCAGTTAAGGCTAAGAATTGGCAAGAAATATTTTGGGCCTATTCTAGAAGGATCGTGATGCACGACACAATTTACTATTTAATTATAGCAATTTATTATTTTTGGTATTTTTATGTAAAAAAAACGTTATTTTAGGTTTAGGTGATTTATTTCCTTATTTTTGGGTGTATTTAATGCTTTTTAAATCAAATTTGATTCCTAATATGGTTAGGTATCAATTAGGAGTTTTTTTAAAATATATTTCCTTGTCTGTCAAGTTTTATGGAGCCTTTAAATAGGCTCCTAAGTCTGTAAACGTTTTTGGAAGGGAGATTAATGTTTTTTAATTTTTTTTTTCTATTATTTTGGGAACGCTCTAACTTGGGCCGGAAGAAACGGTACCCGGAACTAAATTTTTTTTATCTCTTTCTCTTCTAGTCCTGGCACAATTTGGCATGAAATTTGGGAAAAAAGATATTTTTAAAATTTTTTTTGAATTATTTTAGTATTTTTTTTCTGAATTTTTTGAAGAATGCTCCAAAACGGGTAAGGTTGAATCTGTACTCGATTCGAAGAATTTTTAATCGGTTTTTCGGTCTATTCCGGTCTGGTTTGGCCATAAAGAAAATGAGAATGATGTTTTTTAATTTTTATGAATTTTTTTACTATTTTTTTTTTTGGAACGCTTTAACTTGGATCAGATGAAATGGTACCCA
Organism: Quercus glauca; assembly: GCA_023736055.1. Lineage (NCBI taxonomy): Eukaryota > Viridiplantae > Streptophyta > Magnoliopsida > Fagales > Fagaceae > Quercus > Quercus glauca. The sequence continues at coordinate 23,239,232 of CM043320.1, read as the reverse complement.
GAACGAAATATTTTTTTTTATCTCTTTTTCTTTTTGCCCTGCCCCGATTTGGCATGTAATTTGCGAAAAACGATATTTTTAATTTTTTTGGAATTATTTTAATATTTTTTTGAATGTTTTTGAGAATGTTCTAGCACGGGTAAAGTAGAAACCGTAGTCGGCGCGAAAAAAATTTATTTGTTTTTGGGCCAATCCCAGTCCGGTTAGGCCTGAAATAAATGGGGAATGATGTATTTTAATTTTTTTACCATTTTTTTGGGAACATTCTAACTTGGATCGGGAGAAACGTACATGAAAAGAAACTTTCTTTTTTACCTCTTTTTCTTCTTCACCTGGCCAGGTTTGGCATGAAATTTAGGAAAAACGATATTTTTGAATTTTTTTTTTTATATTTTTTTATTTTTTTTTTAATTTTTTGGAGAATGATGTAGCACGGGTAAAGTAGAAACCATACTCAGTTTCAAAAAAAATTTATCGGTTTTTTGGCCTATCCCGGTTCGGTTAGGCCAGAAAGAAATTGAGAATGATGTATTCCAATTTTGTTACTAATTTTTTGGGAACGTTCTAACTTGGATTGGAATAAACGGTGCACGACAAGAAACTTTTTATTTTAAATTTTTTTTGAATTTTTTTTCAGAATGCACTAGCACGTGTAAGGTAGAAACTGTACTCGGTGTGAAAAAAAATTATCACTTTTTCTACAAATCCCACTCCTGTTTGGCTAGAAATAAAGTGAGAATGATGTTTTTTAAATTTTTTTCCTATTATTTTTGGGAACGCTCTAACTTGGGTCGGAAGAAATGGCACCCGGAACGAAACTTTTTTTAATCTCTTTTTCATCCTGTTCTGGCCCGGTTTGGCATGGAATTAGGGAAAAACGATATATTTAATTTTTTCAGTTATTTTAATATTTTTTTTGAATTTTTTGGAGAATGCTGTAGCACGGGCAAGGTAGAAACCGTACTCAGTGAGAAAAAATTCTCAACGGTTTTTCGGCCTATCCCGATCTGGTTTGGCCCGGAATAAAGTGAGAATACAGTTTTTTAATTTTTTTACTATTATTTTGGGAACGCTGTAACTTGGGTCGGAAGAAACGATACCTAGAACGACACTTTTTTTAATCTCTTTTTCTTCTGGTCCTAGCATGATTTGGCATGAAATTTGGGGAAAATGATATTTTAAAAAAAAATTTATAGTTATTTTAATATTATTTTTGAATTTTTTTGAGAATGCATTAGCACGGGTAAGGTAGAAACTGTACACAGTAAGGAAAGAAATCTATCACTTTTGTGCCTATCCCAGTCCGGTTTGGCCAGAAATAAATTGAGAATGATGTTTTTTAATTTTTTTACTATTATTTTGGGAACGCTCTAAATTGGGTTGGAAGAAATGGCACCCGGAACGAAACTTTTTTTAATCTCTTTTTCTTCTTGTCCTGGCCTAGTTTGGCATGAAATTTGGAAAAAAACGATATATTTAATTTTTTTGAGTTATTGTAATTTTTCTTTTGAATTTTTTGGAGAATGCTGTTCCACGGGCAAGGTAGAAACCGGACTCAGTGCGAAAAAAGTCTTATCGATTTTTCGGCCTATCCTGATCCGGTTTGGCCCGAAATAAAGTGAGGTTAATATTTTTTAATTTTTTTTCTTTTATTTTGTGAACGCTCTAACTTGGGTCGGAAGAAACGCTACTTGGAACGAAATTTTTTTTATCTCTATTTCTTCTGGTCCTGGCATGATTTGGCATGAAATTTTGGAAAAACAATATTTTTAAAATTTTTTTGAATTATTTTAATATTTTTTTCTGAATTTTTTGTATAATGCACCAAAACGGGTAAGGTAGAATTTATACTCGGTTCGAAGAATTTTTAATCAGTTTTTCGGTCTATTCCGGTCTGGTTTGGCCATAAATAAAATCTGAATGATGTTTTTTAATTTTTATGAATTGTTTTACAATTTTTTTTTTTGGAACGCTTTCACTTGGCTCAGATGAAACCGTACCCGGAATGAAATATTTTTTTTACTCTTTTTCTCTTTGTCCTTCCCCGGTTTGGCATGTAATTTGCGAAAAACGATATTTTTAATTTTTTTGGAATTATTTTAATATTTTTTTTGAATTTTTTTGAGAATGTTCTAGCACGGGTAAAGTAGAAACCGTACTCGGCGTGAAAAAAATTTTATTTGTTTCTGGGCCTATCCCAGTCCGGTTAGGCCTGAACTAAATGGGGGATGATGTATTTTAATTTTTTTACCATTTTGTTGGGAACTAACTTGGGTCGGAAGAAACGTACACGAAAAGAAACTTTCTTTTTTACCTCTTTTTCTTCTTCACCTGGCCAGGTTTGGTATGAAATTTAGGAAAAACGATATTTTTGAATTTTTTTTTAAATTTTTTTTTTTTTTGAATTTTTTGGAGAATGTTGTAGCACGGGTAAAGTAGAAACCGTACTCAGTTTAAAAAAAAATTTATCAGTTTTTTGGCCTATCCCGGTCCGGTTAGGCCAGAAAGAAATTGAGAATGACGTATTCCAATTTTTTTACTAATTTTTTGGGAACGTTCTAACTTGGATTGGAATAAACAGTACACGAAAAGAAACTTTTTATTTTATATCTTTTTCTTTTTCTCCTGGCCTAGTTTGGCATGAAATTTAGGAAAAATGATATTTTTAAATATTTTTAAATTTTTTTTGAATTTTTTTCAGAATGCACTAGCACATGTAAGGTAGAGACTGTACTCGGTGAGAAAAAAAATTTATCACTTTTTCTACAAATCCTAGTCCGGTTTGGCTAGAAATAAAGTGAGAATGATGTTTTATCAATTTTTTTACTATTATTTTTGGGAACTCTCTAACTTGGGTTGGAAGAAATGGCACCTGGAACGAAACTTTTTTTAATCTCTTTTTCTTCTTGTCCTGGCCCGGTTTGGCATGGAATTTGGGAAAAACGATATATTTAATTTTTTCAGTTATTTTAATATTTTTTTGAAGTTTTTGGAGAATGCTGTTGCACAGGCATCGTTTCTTCCGACCCAAGTTACAGCGTTCCCAAAATGATGGTAAAAAAATTAAAAAACTGTATTCTCACTTTATTCCGGGCCAAACCGGATCGGGATAGGCCGAAAAACCATTGAGAATTTTTTCTCACTGAGTACGGTTTCTACCTTGCCCGTGCAACAGCATTCTCCGAAAAATTCAAAAAAAATATTAAAATAACTGAAAAAATTAAATATATCATTTTTCCCAAATTCCATGACAAACCAGGCCAGGACAGGAGGAAAAAGAGATTAAAAAAAGTTTCGTTCCGGGTGCCATTTCTTCCGACCCAAGTTAGAGCGTTCCCAAAAATAATAGGAAAAAAATTAAAAAAAACATCATTCTCACTTTATTTCTAGCCAAACCGGACTGGGATTTGTAGAAAAAGTGATAATTTTTTTTCTCACCGAGTACAGTTTTTACCTTACACGTGCTAGTGCATTCTGAAAAAAATTCAAAAATAATTTTAAAATATCGTTTTTCCTAAATTTCATGCCAAACCAGGTCAGGAGAAGAAGAAAAAGAGATAAAATAAAAAGTTTCTTTTCGTGTACCGTTTATTCCAATCCAAGTTAGAACGTTCCCAAAAATTTAGTAATAAAATTGGAATACATCATTCTCAATTTCTTTCTGGCCTAACCAGACCGGGATAGGCCAAAAAACCGATAAATTTTTTTTCAAACAGAGTACAGTTCCTACTTTACCCATGCTACAACATTCTCCAAAAAATTAAAAAAAAAATATTAAAATAATTTTTAAAAAATTCAAAAATATCGTTTTTCCTCAATTTCATGCCAAACCTGACCAGGTGAAGAAGAAAAAGAGGTAAAAAAGAAAGTTTCATTTCGTGTACGTTTCTCCCGATCCAAGTTAGAATGTTCCCAAAAAAATGGTAAAAAAATTAAAATACATCATTCCCCATTTATTTCACGCCTAACCAGACTGGGATAGACCCAAAAACAAATAAAAATTTTTTCGCACCGATTACGGTTTCTACTTTACCCGTGCTAGAATATTCTCAAAATAATTGAAAAAATATTAAAAATATCGTTTTTCCCAAATTACATGCCAAACCGGGGCAGGGCAAAAAGAAAAAGAGATAAAAAAAAAAAAAAATATTTCGTTCCAGGTACCATTTCATCTTATCCAAGTTAAAGGGTTCCAAAAAAAAATAGTAAAAAAATTCATAAAAATTAAAAAACATCATTCTCATTTTCTTTATGGCCAAACCAGACCGGAATAGACCGAAAAACCGATTAAAAATTTTTCGAATCGAGTACAGATTCTACCTTACCCGTTATGGAGCATTCTTCAAAAAATTCAGAAAAAAATACTAAAATAATTCAAAAAAAATTTTAAAAATATCTTTTTTCCCAAATTTCATGCCAAATCGTGCCAGGACTAGAAGAGAAAGAGATAAAAAAAAAAAAAAAAAAAAAAAAAAAAAAAAAAAAAAAAAAAATTTAGTTCCGGGTACCGTTTCTTCCGACCCAAGTTAGAGCGTTCCTAAAATAATAGAAAAAAAAATTAAAAAACATTAATCTCACTTTATTTCGGACCCAACCAGATCGGGATAAGCCGAAAAACCGATAAGAATTTTTTGGCACCGAGTACGGTTTCTACCTTGCCCGTGTAACTACATTCTCCAAAAAATTCAAAATGGAAGACCTCGACCCGTTGTTTATGACAAACAAGAACCTCATAAGGAAGACGCCACAAACAGTGGTGGAAACTCCGTTTGATAAGTCAAGATGAACGCCACGGGAAATCCCGATAAGTTCGAATAGTTCTTCAAAGAACCAAAGAGAATAAACCTCACAAGTTTTTATGAATATTCAAATGTCTTCCAAAAACGTTTACAGACTTAGGAGCCTATTTAAGAGCTCCATAAAACTTGACAGACAAGAAAAAATATTCTAAAAAAATTCCTAATTGATACCTAACCATATTAGGAATCAAGTTTAACCTAAAAAATATTAAATACACCTAAAAATAAGGAAATAAATCCCCTAAACTTAAAATAACATTTTTTCACATAAAAATACCAAAAATAATAAATTGCAATAATTAAATAGTAAATTGTGCCGTGCATCACGATCCTTCTAGAATAGGCCCAAAATATTTCTTGCCAATTCTTAGCCTTGACTGGATCCTTCTAGAACTTGAATCAAAGTGACGATTCTTTGCTGCCCACGTGGATCATGCTCAATGGGCCTCCACGAATTTGCTTGAGCCCATAACTCTTGGATGAGTCCGTTGAGTACATCCTTGAACTTTTTTGCTCGTGCTCTCGTAACCAGCCCAATTGGTACTTGAACGAGATCCTTCGAAGCGGTGCCTTGGTCTTCATCATTCCCCTCCTCTTGAAAAGGATTTGCCCTCAAATCATCACCTACATCAAAAGGACTCAACTCAGTAACATTAAAAGTGGCACTTACATTCTATCTTTGACGTCAAAAAAAAGTGGCACTTACATTGTACTCACCAGGTAAATCTAGCTTGTAAACGTTGTCATTGATACGCTCGAAGACTTGGAAAGGACCATCTCCTCTTGAGAGCAATTTGGAACGTTTTTTTGCCGGGAATCATTCTTTTCTCATATGCAGCTAAACCCAATCTCCGGGTTCAAAAACTAGATTGCGACGTCCCTTGTTGGCTTGTGTGGCATATTACTCCGTTCTACGCTCAATGTTGAGTCTTGCTTTCTCTTGAACCTGCTTCACAAAATCAGCTTTCTTTTTGCCATCTAAATTAATGTGCTCCGTCAAAAGTAAAGGAGATAAATCCAATGGAGTTAAATTGATTAAACCCATACACAATTTCAAATGGCGAAAATTTGGTAGCAGAATGAACAGCTCTATTATATGCAAACTCAACATGGGGTAAACATTCTTCCCATGTCTTGATGTTCTTTCTAATGATTGACCTCAATAGAGTAGACAAAGTCCTATTTACTATTTCAGTTTGACCATCAGTTTGTGGATGACAAGTAGTGGAAAACAATAGCTTAGTACCTAACTTACACCACAAAGTCTTCCAAAAATAGCTCAAGAACTTAGCATCTCTATCTGAAACAATTGTCCTAGGCATGCCATGTAATCTCACAATCTCTCTAAAGAACAGATCAGCAACATGTGAAGCGTCATCCGTTTTGTGACATGGAATAAAATTTGTCATTTTAGAAAATCTATCCACGACCACAAAAATTGAATCTCTTCCATTTTTAGTCCTAGGCAATCCTAACACAAAATCCATTGAAATATCAATTCAAGGCTCAATAGGAATTGGTAAAGGAGTATACAAACCATTGGGCTGCACTTTGGATTTAGCTTGCTTACATGTGACACATCTACCACAAATCCGTTCGACATCTCGTTTCATGTGAGGCCAATAGAAGTGTTCCTGCAAAATAGCTAAAGTTTTTGCAACTCCAAAATGTCCCATTAATCCCCCACCATGTGATTCTTGCACTAATAACTCCCTCATAGAACAGTTAGGCACACATAACTTATTTTCTCGAAATAGGAATCCATCAAGCCTGAAGAACTTACCAGAGGCGATTTTCTCACAAGCTCGATATTCCTCACAAAATTCGTGGTCTTCAGCATATAATTCTGTAATGTGTTCAAAACCAAGTAATTTTGCATCAAGTGTGGAGAGTAAGGCATACCTGCGAAAAAGTGCATCGGCGACTGCGTTCTCCTTACCTTGCTTGTACCGAATGACGTATGGAAACGTCTCTATGAACTCCACCCATCGCGCATGCTTTTTGTTTAGCTTGTGTTGGCCCTTCAAGTGTTTCAAGGACTCATGATCGGTGTGAATCATGAACTCCTTAGGCCATAGGTAGTGCTGCCACGTCTCTAAAGCCCGAACCAATGCATACAACTCCTTGTCATAAGTTGGGTAGTTTAAGGCTGCCCCATTGAGTTTCTCGCTGAAGTAAGCAATTGGTCGTCCTTCTTGCATAAAAACGGCGCCTATACCAATACCTGAAGCATCACATTCAATTTCAAACGTTTTAGAAAAGTTAGGTAAAGACAACAAAGGTGCGTTAGTTAGCTTCTCTTTGATTAATTGAAATGCCTTCTCTTGTTCTTCTCCCCACCGAAACCCAACATTCTTCTTAATCACTTCGGTAAGCGGTGCGACTAAGTTACTGAAGTCTTTCACGAACCGCCGGTAGAAACTAGCAAGTCCATGAAAACTACGAACATTAGCTACACTTGTGGGGCTCGGCCATTCTTGGATTGCACGTACCTTCTCTTCATCGACCTGTATACTTTGTGCACTAACAACAAATCCCAAAAAAATACAAGCTTATCGGTGTAAAAAGTGCACTTCTTTAAATTAGCAAACAACCTTTCTTTCCTTAGCACATCTAAAACGGATTTTAAATGTACTACATGATCGTCTATGTTTTTGCTATAAATGAGTATATCATCAAAATAGACAACAACAAATCTGCCTATAATGCACGCAAAACATGGTTCATAAGTCTCATAAAGGTGCTCAGAGTATTAGCCAAACCAAAAGGCATAACTAACCATTCATACAAAAAATATTTTGTTTTGAAGGCAGTTTTCCATTCATCTCCTTCTTTTATCCTAATTTGATGATAACCACTTTTTAAGTCAATCTTAGAAAATATGCAAGAACTATACAGCTCATCCAACATATCATCTAAGCGTGGGATAGGGTGACGATACTTTATCGTTATGTTGTTGATTGCTTGGCAATCAACGCACATTCTCCACGTCCCATCCTTCTTAGGCACAAGTAAGACCGGAACCGCACATGGACTCATGCTCTCCCTCACATGCCCTTTCTCCAACAATTCACTTACCTGCCGTTAAAGCTCCTTTGTCTCCTCAGGATTGCTCCTATAAGCTGGTCGGTTTGGAATGGTTGCACTGGGAACAAAATCAATTTGATGTTCAATCTCTCGGATTGGAGGTAAAGGTATCTGGTGTTTCCTGGGGGAAGACATCCTCGTACTCCTACAAAAGAGAAACAATAGAACTAGGCAAAGCAAGGTCAAGTTTGTTAGTGTTTAAAAGTGCCTCTTTGTACAAAAGTACAATCATCGGCTGATTTGAAAACATTGCTCGCTTAATCTCACTCACTTTTGCATAGAAATTCTTTTGTTTTCTCTCTGATTTTCTCTCAAGGGCCGAACTTAGATTTTCTTTTTCTCTCTCATTTTTCTTGGCCTCTCTTTGATTTTCACTCTTTTTCTTTTGCTCACTCTCTTTCTTTTGATCACACTCCTTTTGTAATCTCACTTGATCCTCGTATACTTGCTGCGGTGTCAATGGTACAAGAGTGATTGATCGTTGATTAAGTACAAAAGAGTAGTTGTTCGTAAAGCCATCATGCTCCACTTGCCTATCGAACTGCCATGGACGCCCTAGCAATAAGTGTCCCGCTTGCATCGGTACTACATCACACAACACTCCATTTTCGTATTTACCGATTCGAAATGCAACTAACACTTGCTTGTTCACCCTTATCTCATCACTATCATTTAGCCATTGCAACTTGTATGGCCTAGGGTGCTTTACCATAGGCAATCCCAATTTCTCTACCATAATTGTGCTTGCAACATTAGTACAACTACCACCATCAATAATCACACTACATACCTTGTCTTTAACGTAGCACCTAGTGTGAAAGATATTCTCCCACTGTACTTCATCAACTCCTTTTCCTTGCAAGCTCAAAGTTATCCTTGCCACCAATGTCAATGCGTCAGGGGCTAAATACTCCTCCTCGGAAACATTCTCCAATGGCGGCATGTCGTCAGTGTCGGAATCTTCATCATCGATCACAATTTCACCATTGGCTTACAACACCCTGACTTGCTTGTTTGGACATTAACTTGCTATGTTACCCCTGCCTTGACATCTAAAACATTTAATATCACGATTCCTAGACGTAGAGGCTTCGGTTTTACCCTGAGGAACGCGGCTGGTGGTCGCGGACTTGGGCTCGGGTTTGGGCACGGGAAATCCCGATAAGTTCGAATAGTTCTTCAAAGAACCAAAGAGAATAAACCTCACAAGTTTTTATGAATATTCAATATGTCTTCCCAAAAAAACGTTTACAGACTTAGGAGCCTATTTAAGGGCTCCATAAAACTTGACAGACAAGAAAATATATTCTAAAAAAACTCCTAATTGATACCTAACCATATCAGGAATCAAATTTGACCTAAAAAAGCATTAAATACACCTAAAAATAAGGAAATAAATCACCTAAACCTAAAAATACCAAAAACTAATAAATTGCAATAATTAAATACCAAAAACTAATAAATTGGTTTTTTTACATAAAAATACCAAAAACTAATAAATTGCAATAATTAAATATTAAATTGTGTCATGCATCACGATCCTTCTAGAATATGCCCAAAATATTTCTTGCCAATTCTTAGCCTTGACCGGATCCTTCTAGAACTTGAATCAAGGTGACGATTCTTTGCTGCCCACGTAGATCATGCTCAATGGGCCTCCACGAATTTACTTAAGCCCATAACTCATGGATGAGTCCGTTGAGTACATCCTTGAACTTCTTTGCTTGTGCTCTCGTAACCAGCCCAATTGGTACTTGAACGAGATCCATCGAAGCGGTGCCTTGGTCTCCATCAGTACCGTTTCTACTTTACCCGTGCTACAACATGCTCAAAAAATTCAAAAAAAAAATATTAAAATAATTTAAAAATATTTAAAAATATCATTTCTCCTAAATTTCATGCCAAACCAGGCCTGGAAAAGAAGAAAAAGAGAAAAAAAAAAGTTTCTTTTCGTGTACCGTTTCTTCCAATCCAAGTTAGAACGTTCCCAAAAAAATTGTAAAAAAATTAGAAAACATCATTTTCAATTTATTTATGGCCTAACCAGACCAAGATAGGCTTAAAAACCGATAAATTTTTTTTCACACTAAGTACGGTTTCTACTTTACCTGTGCTACTGCTACAACAAAAAATTCAAAAAAAAATATTTAAATAATTTGAAAAAATTTAAAAATATCGTTTTTTCCTAAATTTCATGCCAAACCAGACCAGGTGTAGAAGAAAAAGAGGTAAAAAAGAAAGTTTCTTTTCGTGTACCGTTTCTTCCGATCCAAATTTGAACGTTCCCAAAAAAATGGTAAAAAAATTAAAATACATCATTACCCATTTATTTCTAGCCAAACCGGACTAGGATTTGCAGAAAGAGTGATAAATTTTGTTTTCTCACCGAGTACAGTTTCTACCTTACCCGTGCTTGTGCATTCTCAAAAAAATTAAAAAATAATATTAAAGTAATTTAAAAATATTTAAAAATATCATTTTTCCTAAATTTCATACCAAGGTCAGGAGAAGAAGAAAAAGCGATAAAAAAAAAAAGTTTCTTTTCGTGTACCGTTTCATCCAATCCAAGTTAGAACGTTCCCAAAAAAATAATAAAAAAATTAGAATACATCATTTTCAATTTATTTCTGGCCTAACCAGACCGGGATAGGCTGAAAAATCGATAAATTTTTTTTCACACTGAGTACTGTTTCTACTTTACCCGTGCTACAACATTCTCCTAAAAATTCAAAAAAAAAATACTAAAATAATTTTAAAATATCGTTTTTCGTAAATTTCATGCTGAACCAGGCCAGGAGAAGAAGAAAAAGAGACAAAAAAAAAAAAAAAAAAAAAAAAGTTTCTTTTCGTGTACCGCTTCTTCCACTCCAAGGTAGAACGTTCGCAAAAAAATTGTAAAAAAATTAGAATACATCATTCTCAATTTATTTATGGCCTCACCGGACCGGGATAAGCTTAAAAACCGATAAATTTTTTTTCATACTGAGTACGGTTTCCACTTTACCCGTGCTACAACAAAAAATTGAAAAAAGAAAATATTTAAATAATTTTAAAAATATCGTTTTTCCTAAATTTCATGCCACACCGAGCCAGGTGAAGAAGAAAAAGAGGTAAAAAAGAAAGTTTTTTTTCGTGTATCGTTTCTTCTGATCCAAGTTAGAACGTTCCCAAAAGAATGGTAACAAAATTAAAATACATCATTACCCATTTATTTCTGGCCTAACCGGACTGGGATAGGCCCAAAAACCAATAAAATTTATTTCACATTGAGTACGGTTTCAACTTTACCCGTGCTACAACATCCTCCCAAAAATTCAAAAAAATATATTAAAGTAATTTTTAAAAAAATTTAAAAATATCGTTTTTCCTAAATTTGATGCCAAACCGGGCCAGGTGAAGAAGAAAAAGAGGTAAAAAAATGGTAAAAAAATTAAAATACATCATTACCCATATATTTCTAGCCAAACCAGACTGGGATTTGCAGAAAAAGTGATAAATTTTTTTTTCTCACCGAGTACAGTTTCTACCTTACCCGTGCTTGTGCATTCTCAAAAAAATTCAAAAATAATATTAAAATAATTTAAAAATATTTAAAAATATCGTTTTTCCTAAATTTCATGCCAAACCAGGCCAGGAGAAGAAGAAAAAGAGATAAATAAATAAAAAAAAAAAGGTTTCTTTTCGTGTACCATTTCTTCCAATCCAAGTTAGAACGTTCCCAAAAAAATAGTAAAAAAATTAGAATACATAATTCTCAATTTATTTCTGGCCTAATCGGACCGGGATAAGCCAAAAAATCGATAAATGTTTTTTCACACTGTCTACGGTTTCTACTTTACCCGTACTACAACATTCTCCAAAAAATTCAAATAAAAAATTTTAAAATAATTTTAAAAATATCGTTTTTCCTAAATTTCATGCCAAACCAGGCCAGGTGAAGAAGAAAAAGAGAGAGAAAAAAAGTTTCTTTTCGTGTACCGTTTCTTCCAATCTAAGTTAGAACATTCCCAAAAAAATAGTAAAAAAATTAGAATACATCATTCTCAATTTATTTCTGGCCTAACCGGGCCGGGATAGGCCGAAAAACAAATAAATTTTTTTTCACACTGAGTCTGGTTTCTACTTTACCCGTGCTACAACATTCACCAAAAAATTCAAAAAAAAATGTTAAAATAATATTTAAAATATTTAAAAATATCGTTTTTCCTAAATTTCATGCCAAGCCGGGCTAGGGGAAGAAGAAAAAGAGGTAAAAAGGAAAGTTTCTTTTGGTGTATTGTTTCTTCCGATCCAAGTTAGAACATTCCCAAAAAAAATGGTAAAAAAATTAAAATACATCATTACCCATTTATTTCTGGCCTAACAGGACTAGGATAGGCCCAAAAACCAATAAAAAATTTTTCGCACTGAGTACAATTTCTACTTTACCCGTGCTACTACATTCTCCAAAAAATTAAAAAAATATATATTAAAATAATTCAAAAAAAATTAAAAATTTCGTTTTTCCCAAATTTCAAGCCAAACCGGGGCAGGACAAAAAGAAGAAGATCTAAAAAAAATATTTCGTTCCGGGTACTGTTTCATCTGATCCAAGTTAAAGCGCTCCAAAAAAAATAGATAAAAAATTCATAAAAATTAAAAAACATCATTCCCATTTTATTTATGGCCAAACCAAACCGGAAGAGACCGAAAAACCGATTAAAAATTCTTAGAACCGAGTACAGATTCTACCTTACCCGTTTTGGAGCATTCTACAAAAAATTCAGAAAAAAAGATTTAAATAATTCAAAATATTTTTTAAAAATATCGTTCTTCCCAAATTTCATACCAAATCGTGGCATGACCAGAAGAAAAAGAGATAAAAAAAATTTCTTTCCTGGTACCCGCTTCTTCCGACCCAAGTTAGAGCGTTCCCAAAATAATAGAAAAAAAAATTAAAAAACATTAATCTCACTCTATTTTGGGCCAAACCGGATTGGGATAGGCCAAAAAACCGATAAGAATTTTTTCGCACTGAGTACGGTTTCTACCTTGCCCGTGCAACAGCATTCTCCAAAAAATTAAAATAACTCAAAAAATTAAATATATCATTTTTCCCAAATTTCATGCTAAACCAGGCCAGGACAAGGAGGAAAAGAGATTAAAAAAAGTTTCGATCCGGGTGCCATTTCTTTCGACCCAAGTTAGTGCGTTCCCCAAAATAATAGTTAAAAAATTTAAAAACATCATTCTCACTTTATTTCTAGCCAAATCGGACTGGGTTTTGCAGAAAAAGTGATAAATTTTTTTTTCTCAGCGAGTACAGTTTCTATCTTATCCGTGCTAGTGCAAAAATATTCAAAAATAATATTAAAATAATTTAAAATATCGTTTTTCCTAAATTTCATGCCAAACCGGGCTAGGAGAAGAAGAAAAAGAGATTAAAAAAAAAAAGTTTCTTTTCATGTACCGTTTCTTCCAATCCAAGTTTGAACGTTCACAAAAAAATAGTAAAAAAATTAGAATACATTTTTCTCAATTTATTTCTGGCCTAACCGGACTGGGATAGGTCAAAAAATTGATAAATTTTTTTTCACACTGAGTACGGTTTCAACTTTACCTGTGCTACAACAAAAAATTCAAAAAAAAAAATATTAATAAAATTTTAAAAAAATTTAAAAATATCGTTTTTCCTAAATTTCATGCCAAACTAGGCCAGGTGAAGAAGAAAAAGAGGTAAAAAAGAAAGTTTCTTTTCGTGTACCGTTTCTTCCGATCCAAGTTAGAACGTGCCCAAAAAAATGGTAAAAAAATTAAAATACATCATTACCCATTTATTTCTGGCCTAACCGGACTGGGATAGGCCCAAAAACCAATAAAAATTTTTCGCACTGAGTACGGTTTCTACTTTACCCGTGCTACAACATTCTCCAAAAAATTCAAAAAAAATATATTAAAATATTTCAAAAAAAATTAAAAATATCATTTTTCCCAAATTACAGGCCGAACCGGGGCAGGACAAAAAGAAAAAGAGATAAAAAAAAATATTTCCTTCCGGGTACCGTTTCATCTAATCCAAGTTAAAGCATTCCAAAAAAGAAATAGTAAAAAAATTAATAAAAATTTAAAAACATCATTCTCATTTTATTTATGGCCAAACTAGACCGGAATAGGCCGAAAAACCGATTAAAAATTCTTCGAACCTAGTACAGATTCTACCTTACCCGTTTTGGAGCATTCTACAAAAAATTCAGAAAAAAATATTAAAATAATTCAAATAAATTTTAAAAATATTATTTTTCTCAAATTTCATGCCAAATCGTGCCAGGATCAGAAGAAAAAGAGATAAAAAAAAATTTCGTTCTGGGTACCGTTTCTTCCGACCCAAGTTAGAGCGTTGCCAAAATAATAGAAAAAAAATAAAAAACATTAACCTCACTTTATTTCAGGCCAAACCGGATCGGGATAGGCTGAAAAATCAATAAGAATTTTTTCGCACTGAGTACGGTTTCTACCTTGCCCGTGCAACAGCATTCTCCAAAAAATTCAAAAAAAAATTAAATATATCGTTTTTCCCAAATTTCATGCCAAGCCATGCCAGGACAAAAAGAAAAAGAGACTAAAAAAAGTTTTGTTCCGGGTGCCATTTCTTCCGACCCAAGTTAGAGCGTTCCCAAAAATAATAGTAAAAAAATTAAAAAACATTATTCTCACTTTATTTCTAGCCAAACCGGACTGGGATTTGCAGAAAAAGTGATAAATTTTTTTTTTCTCGCCGAGTACAGTTTCTACCTTACCCATGCTAGTGCATTCTTAAAAAAATTCAAAAATAATTTAAAAATATTTAAAAATGTCGTTTTTCCTAAATTTCATGCCAAACAGGACTAGGAGAAGAAGAAAAAGTGACAAAAAAAAAAAAAAAAAGTTTCTTTTTTTGTACCGTTGCCCCCCCATTTCCAAGTCTGATTTTGTGTTGGAGTCGGCACTTACTTTTTTATATAAAAAAAAATTTAAATACAACTTTACATGACTAAAATGTTCCATTATCATTAATTGAATTAAAAAAAAGGACAAACTTGGTAAATTGAGTATTACAAGGCTTTGGATCATAGTTACAATATACTCAAAAAATAAATAAATAAATAAAAGAAAGATAAAGCTTAGTTCTACCTATCCAAAAGAACTAAATTCGAAGGCTAGGTTACGGAATGGGAAGATGTTAGGCACTCATTCCGCCCAGACAAAGTCTGGTCTTTTAGACTCTAATGACCAATATACCTTTTATGCATGATATAGATGATATGTTGCATACATGACAAACTTAACTCTAAACTAAGTCATGTAAATCTATTTATGAATGTGTCATCTTCTTTTTAGAAAAATTCATATTTGTTTTTGTGAATAAAAAATTTTTGATTTTGATTAAAAGAAAAAAGCTAGGTCTGTTTTGGTATAGGTAAAAAATTAGTTTTTGGTGAAGAAAAATTAGATCTGTTTTATTAAGTAAAACAAGATTTTTTGCTTAAAAAATATCATATCGTTTTGGAACAAAGTAAAAAAAAAAAAAAAAAAAAAAAAAAAAAAAAAAAACAAATCTATTTTATAAATAAGAAAATCAAGATTTGTAAAAAAAAATCAAATCTGGTTTTTATATTAAATAAAAGAAGAAAAAGATTTCTTTTTTATAAGAGGACTACACCCATGAAATAAACCTACGCTACTTGCATTAAACAGAACAAACAAAACATCACTACTTATGACTTTTTTTTTTTTTCAAAATCTGCTATGTTAAAAAAAATTCAAATATGTATCTAAGGAAGATACAAATCAGTTTTTATGTTGAAAAAAATTCAGATCTGCATCTAAGGAAGATACAATTATGTTTTTATGTTAGAAAAAATTCAGATATGCATCTAAGGAAAATACAAATCTATTTTTGTATTAGAAAAAATTCAGATCTACATCTAAGGAAGATACAAATCTGTTTTTGTATTAGAAAAAAATTCAGATCTGCATCTAAGGAATGTGTAAATTAGTTTTTATGTTAGAAAAAATTTAGATCTGCATCTAAGGAAGATGCAGATCAGTTTTTGGTTTTGAGAAAAAAAATGTGATAATGTGCAGATTTTTGAAACTCAAAAGGTAAATCATGACAACAAAAGCATTAAGAACATATTTCAACAAAAATATATTAACAACATATGGCATGAACATTAGAAATTGAAACTAAAAGAATATCTACATCATGCATCATCAAAATAAAAGAAAACAGAAAAAAGGGTAAAGAAAAACCACCTCTTGCATGGACATACTCTTCTTATTCAGGGAATATTTTAGGATTCAAAAAAATTTATTCAATTATCTTTGAAATCTAAAATACCTTGCTTACAAAAAAGAAATTCTTAAGGCTAGAGCCTCTAGAACGTCTTTAATGTTAAGAGAGAAATAATAGAAAAAGGGAGTCAAAAAGAGGGGAAATCAAAGAGTGTGAAAAAGTGTGCTGAATTTTGAAATCTAGCCTCTATTTATAGAGGTTGGGAGGCTCAAAAAAATAGCTAGATGATCACAATACGAACTGGGACGCGTCCTTATCTCTAAAAAACCGAAAATGATGTGTTTCAGCTTAATCCAAATGCCCTCAGGCCGGGGCCCAATTTTGTGTCATTCAGCACTTAAAAAGTGCCAAAATGGCACTTTTGGGTGTCAGGTTCGCTTTCGAGTTTCAATCCGTTTTGGACTCCTTTTTTGAGATTTTTTGAACCGGGACTTGCACTTAGACGCGTTTTTAATCCATATTCTAAAAATTAAACTCTTTTCTGGATAATTCAGGTATTTTCAGCAATAATTATCTTGTACATTAATACTCTAAAAAAATCTTAATTGTCCTCATTTTTGTAATTATTTGATTCTCCCCTTTATTCCCATGCAAACAAACCTTTTTTAGACACTAACCAATTACAAAATTATTTAATTAATTTTAATTATTTAGCCAATCATAATTAATTTAAATTAATCATGCATGGTTGAGTCTACTTAAACACAATGCATGATAACCGTGCAAACTTGATCATGCGATATCTTTCGATCTGACGATCCGATTTGGAAACCAGGCATGCTATCGCAACCGTTAGAATCTCAAGATCATTTTTATGAGATGCAATGAACAAATTTAATGCATGTAATGCAATCATATTTTTTGGGTACATGAATGGTCATTCCAGTCATCTTCCTTGATTAAATCATGGATGCAAAATCGAGTATCTACAGCTGAAGAGCAAGCATCTTTGGACGACCATTGTTGATCACTGCTGAAGAGCAAGGTGATTTATTTGGATGACCATTCTGGATGCCCCCTATTGAAGATGACGATCACTTGGATCGATTATTTCTTTGGACAATCCCTTGCCATCAAAATTATTTCCTTGGCAACCATCTGGATCGCCTTCTACTGAAGATGGCGGTCACTTGGATTGATTATTTCTTTGGACAATCTCTTGCCATTGGAATTAGTTCCTTGGCAAATATCTGGATTGCCTTCAGTGGGCATTTCGCCTTTGATTAGGCCTTTGCTTTTTGTTTGAATAAGTAACTTTTTAGTTTTGACTTCTCCATGTATAAAAGGTTTTATTGCTTTAAATGATTTTATTCTTGCGTGAAGAATTTATCATTGCTATTTGGACAATTTTATTCTAGTATGAAGAATTTATTGTTGAATGATTTTATTCTTGGGTGAAGAATTTTATCATTGATGCTTTGGACGATTTAATTCTTGCATGAAGAATATATCGTTGAATGATATCATTCTTGTATGATGAATTTTATCATTATTGCTTTGGACGATTTAATTCTTGCACAAATAATTTACTGTTGAATTATGATATTATTCTTGTATGAAGAATTTTATTGTTGAACGATTTTACTCTTGCAAGAAGAGTTTATCGTTAAATTATTTTATTCTTATTTGAAGAATTTTATCGTTATTTCTTTGGACAATTTAATTCTTGCACAAAGAATTTATCGTTGAACAATTTTTTACTCTCGCATTAAGAGTTTATCGTTAAATGATTTTACTCTTGCATGAAGGATTTTATCATTATTACTTTGGATGATTTAATTCTTGCACAAAGAATTTACCGTTGAATGATTTTACTCTTGCATGAAAAATTTATCGTTTGAATACTTATACTCTTTGTGAGAGACGCGTCCCTCAAAAAAATAGATTCAGGTACCTTTTAAAGAACCTCTCTTTTTGGGTAAGTGGTGTGGAGTCGCCACTTATTTTTTATGTACAAAAAATAAGAAAAACTAATATACAAATATATGACTGAATTGCCTTGTTTCATTGATTGAATAAAAAAGAAACAACATTTGAAAATTTGAACTTTACACGGCTTTGGGTCCTAGTTACAATCTATCAAATGTACATGACTTTTTGTCCTAGTTACATTCTACCCAAAATAAATAAAATAAGACTAGATCTACTTAACCAAAGACCTAAATCCGGAAGCTAGGTTACGGAATGGGAAGGTGTTAGGCACCCATTCCGCTCAGACAGAGAGGGTCTTCTAGACTATTGTGACCAATGTACCATTTTATGCATGTCATGAATGATATGTTGAACATGTGAAATAAACTATTTACATAAAACCATTTATGAATGTATCCTCTTCTCGTTAAAAAAAAATTAGATCTGTTTTAATGATTAAAAAAAAATTTTGATTTTGACATAAAAAAATCAGATCTGTTTTTGTTTGTGTTAAAAGAATGGTTTTTTGAAGAGAAAATTCAGATCTTTTTTTATTTAATAAAACAAAGTCTTTTGATTGGTTTTAAAAAAATTCAAATATGTTTTTATATTTGAAAAAGATTTTTTATGAAGAGGATCTCATACACAAAATAATTTCATGCTATATGACTTAAACAAAACAAATAACAAGACAACAATACATAATCTCTTTCTTTATTTCAAAAGTTTACATATGTTAAAAAAATCAGATTTATATCTATGAAAGATACAAATTAGTTTTTTACTTAAGAAAAATTCAAATCTGCATCTAATGAAGACGCAAACCCGTTTTTTATTAAGAAAAATTCAGATCTACATCTAGGAAATATGTAGATTTGTTTTTATTTAAGAAAAATTCAGATCTTACATCTAAGAAAGATGTAGATCTATTTTTGTTTCAAGAAAAATTTAGATCTGCATCTAAATGAGATGCAGATTCATTTTTAAGAAAAGTTTAGATCTGCATCTCATTTAGATGCAGATTCATTTTTAAGAAAGATTTAGATCTGCATCTAAATGAGATGCAAATCCCTTTTTTGGTTAAGAAAATTTCAGATCTACATCTAAAAAAGATGTAGATTTGTTTTTTTTAATTTCAAGAGAAAGCATTGATCATATGCAAATTATGGGAACTAAGAAAGAAATCATAAAAATAAGGAGAGAAATCAAGAACATGTTTTGACATAATAAATCAACAACTCATGATATGAAAAACAACTAAACTAAAAATATAGACAAACACATATCATCACAATAAGAGAAGCAAAAGGAAAAGAAAAAGGGTAATCAGAAAACAACCTCTTGTATGGAGCAATCTTTTTCTTTAGATGATGTTTTAGGGTTCAAAGAAACTTGTTCAGCTATCTTTGAAACCTAAAAACCCTAATTCTTGTAGCAAATCTCAGATAGGATCAATTAATCTCAGCAATTTATGAGTCTCCAAAACGTATGCCTCTTAGAGTATAGAAAAAAAGTGCTGAATTTTGAAGTTTAGTCTCTATTTATAGAGGATTAAGGATCCTAAAAAATATGTACGGATGATTAGGGTTTGAATTCGGACGCATCCTTTTGCAAAAAGATCAAAAATGGTATGCATAATCATCACCCGAAGGCCGTTGGGCCAAAACCCAAAACATGGGAATTCGACACTTTCAGAGTGTCGTTCGGCACTCCAAAAGTGCCGAATTGGCTCTTGGAGGCCGAACGCACTTTCGTGTTCGAGTGCCATTTGGTCTCTCATTTTAGGGTTTTTTGGTTGGTCCTTGTACCTAGAGACGTTTTCATCCTCCGTTTATGAATTTTTTTGTCGTTTTTCTGGATAATTTAGGCTTTTTAAGAACAATTATCTTGTACATAAATACCCTAAAATAAATCTTGATAAAGTTCAGATTATCCACAATTTTATTGTTATCCAATCATCCCTTTTACTCCTATGCATGCATCCCTATTTTAAACACTAATTATCATCCAATCATAGAATTATTTAATTAATTTTAATTTTTTAACCAATAAAAATTAATTTAAATTGACCATGTGTGGTTGATCCTACCTAGACCAATGCATGTTGACCGTGCAAACTTGATCATGTGATATCTTTCGATCCGATTGTCCGATTTGAAAACCGGAAACACCGTTGCGATCGTTAGAATCTCAAGATCATTTTTATGATATATGCAATGAATGAATTAATGCATGTAATGCAAAGAAAAAATAATGCATATGATGAAATTATGATTTTTTGGGTACATGGATGGTCATTCAAATCATTCTCCTTGATTAAATCAAGGGTGCAAAATTGAATGTCTACACTCTTGCATGAAGAATTTATCGTTGAATGATTTTACTCTTGCATGAAGAATTTTATCATTAAATTATTTTATTCTTATATGAAGAATTTTATCGTTATTTCTTTGGACGATTTAATTCTTGCACAAAGAATTTATCGTTGAATGATTTTACTCCTGCACAAAGAATTTATTGTTGAACAATTTTACTCTCGCATTAAGAGTTTATCTTTAAATGATTTTACTCTTGCATGAAGGATTTTTATCATTATTACTTTGGACAATGAAATTCTTGCACAAAGAATTTACCGTTGAACGATTTTACTCTTGCACGAAGAATTTATCGTTGAACGATTTTACTCTTGCATTAAGTATTTTATCATTAAAAGATTTTATTCTTATATGAAGAATTTTATCGTTATTGCTTTGGACAATTTAATTCTTGCATAAAGAATTTACCGTTGAACGACTTTACTCTTCCATGAAGAATTTATCATTGAATTTTTGGGACTGTTACTTCTTAAGTGGACTGACGATCATGCGGATCAGTCTTGTAGCTTTTTTGGGAAATTTGGTAGCTTTAGGCCTCCTTGAGACCATGAAGCTTTGGACCTTCTTGTGGTCATGCTTCTATAGTAAGTAGTACCTGCGCTTGCCAAAATTTGTTTAAACAAGAATTTTAGAACAATTCATACATGAATAATGAGCTACCAATGACCTAGTTGAATATTTTTCTTATGTGCTAATATTCTGATTGGACCAAATATTCTCTTGTAATCCTATAGCTTTACCTCTTTTGTAATTCGTCTAGTAGTACATACATTTTTGCATGATACCTTATTACATTTACAAAAATAAGCTTTTTGACTATAATATTTCATGTGAATTACTAGCTGTAAAATGCTAGGGGTAAGAGTTACGTAGTTTCTAATCATAGTACATAAACATTATCAAGAGAATAATTAACATACTATAATACGTTTCCTCTTGTTGCTTCCCATTTAATTCATTCAAAACTGGACTTTTTGACAATCAATTCTAATCGTCATTATTCCAAGAATATTGATAATCTTAATATTCAGGTATAACATTCATCACAATTGTTGTGCTTTATGCATTTAATGGGTTTTCTGAAAATTTCATGAATTTTGCAAACCCAAAAAACTATATACCTTTTTTATTTATTGATTATTTATGCAAGATTGGTTTGTACTCGATTTTAATAAGATAATTATTTGCATTTCTAATTAGGTGCACATGAATAAAAGAAATAAATAAATGTACCTTATGCATCACCAAAGTTTGCATATAGAATTTGGTTCTCTCTTTTGGTTGAGAACAAGTTGATGATTATTGATGATTCCAGAAAAATCAATAAGGTCATCCATTAATATGGACAACCTTGCATCATTAGTAGACCATCATGGAAAAAGGTGTAACCGCTCAAGCACATTCAATACATTAATGACGACCGTTACTCATCAACCTTAAACTCCCATTAAGTCGGAGACCGTTACACACAGGGAAATAATTACCTGCAATTATGTACATGAAGATGTTTATAAGCACAACTGCTACCCAAGCTACCAATAAAAGAGACAATTTGTCCATTTGCTAAGATACGTCAAAATATATGGGCAGATATTGACTCAAGCATCAGAGGCTCACCCCGGTGGTCTCTTAGACCAGCTTTATTTCTCTTGCAGATCTCAGAAGCCCATCAAAAGCTCTAGATTAGACAAGTGACCCAACTGACAATTTTTGGTTTCATCAGTTTGGCGTCGTCTATGGGAAAAGATTAGCCATTAACCTGTTCCTATGACAAAGGGTTACTTAGTTCAATCCAAAGTTATAAAATACTGAACTGCTGCACTCATCCAAAGTAGCAACAAAAAATGCATAGCTGTGAATCTGATAGACTCTGTCGAGTTGAGTTTCGATGAAAATGTCATGGTCAAAAGTCCCAAAGTGGGCATACAATAGTGAGGGAGAAGCGAAGAGGCTACCTCTCTCTTGAAGCTTGCGCCAAGGAGCAAGGCCATGATTGAAGCAAATGGAGGAAGCAGTATTGGAAAGTAGGTACCCAAATTTTCTATTTACTTCTTGATTATCTTAAGTGCCTCCACAAAGCATATATTGGCATGTTTGGACAGTAATGGATCCTTTATCCGTTTGTTATCCATGATTCACGCCCCTCATTCATTCACTCAAACAATATTGCTTTGCTAAACTAAAATATAAGGCTATTCATAAACTAAATAGTCAAGCATATATTTAGTTAGAAAAGTGGAGAATGTTTGGTGATATCTCATGCACGAGAGATGTGCTTGTTCAAAAGGGGATGTAAATATTTGTACAACTTTGAGGCTTTAATAGTTACAACCTACACATGGTAAAAAAAAAAAAAAAAAAAAAAAACTCTACATAGATATATAATAAATATGGTAAATAAAAAGGAATAGTCAATGGGGAGACTCACCATTTCCTCTATAATATTCCTATTAGAACCAGATTTTATGGCTTAATATCCTATTTATGGCTATAAAAAATGTTTTATTACATTTCCTAATATAATCATAGCATAACATCCTAGTTGATATGCACGCATTATAGCTTTTCATATCACCACTTTTCTTTCCTAATGCATCTTACTAAGATAAGAAAAAAAAAAGGAGATATTGCTTCGGAACTAAGATTCCTCAAATATCTTCTTTACATGGTGAATAAGTTTATGTGATGCCTATATGCTCATGCACCATATAATAAAATGCTCATGTTATGTTTGTCGGTCAAGGTTATGAATTTATGATATTCCAACATTTAAACATTGCCGTTAAGAACTGTTTAAGGTAAAAACTCTCAGCCTTTGTTTATCTTATGATTTTGGACATTAAAGAGGTGGAGTCAAATCTTACTGCCTTTCCAAATTTGAAAACCCCAGGTTTAGGCATTAAAACCAGAATTTATTCGGTTGCATTTTTAGAAATTTGAAATTAAATCTAAGGTTTTCAAAGAAAATTCTGCATAAAGAAAGACAATGAATTTTCTAATGGGCGTTAATGATCCTCCTATGAATGCTCCTTAGAGCCTTCAGTCAAATGTGTTAAATATTATTTTTGGATCAAAAGTTCTGATTATCCATATCACATAAAAAAGGAATGCAAGTTTGTGATTGGAAAAATCGTAAATTTTATGCCAATCTATATAAAGATATTTAGTATCAATATCTTGAAATGTTCTACCATAGAACGAACAAAGTTTATTGTTCAAAATTTTCCACTTTGACTTTGAAAATAGAGCACGAAAATTGTTCCATTTATACACAAATCTCACCACATGATTTCATGAAAACTTTGGTGGTATCTATATGTCTATGCATCATACTTTCATAAATTGAGCCATAATTTTAATGCTCAGTATGAAATAAATTACGTTTTATTTATACACATACATATTTGTGTTACGTAAACATACTAAGGGATACTATTCTAAAGACTATGTCATAGACACATCAACATATACTGTCCATAAGCCACAACAAATTTTACACATTTGTGGTCATTAATATTTGTAAATTTCTTACTTGACAATGCTGCTCCAAATCTAACACTTTGCATAGTAAAAGTACTAGACTAGTCACTAGTGTAACTAGACTAGTTTGAATATACCTATATTCTTAAGTCTATAAGCTTTAGAATGAGAGCTTGCCAAGAAGAGCCAGCCAAGAAAGAGATCAAAATCTCTTAAGTGAAAAAGGGAATACAACCAAAGGTTGTGAAAATTCCTTTGACATCACAAATGGTGAGTCAAGCCCTAGTAGCTTTGAAGCCAACAAAGAAGAGCTCGTTGAAAAAAAAAATTTAGCTTAGAAGGGTACCAAAAGGACCACACACATATCTAAATCACTCGCCATGTCAGCGAATTGGTTCCAAGCCAAGCATGCTTATTCTAGGGTCCTTGCAAAGGTGGGCTTGGATTTTCAATTTTTATAAAAAGTCCCCAAGGCAAACAGGTTCAAACCATGATAGGCCATTCCTCTAGTTGTCAACAAATGAGAATTGCACCTTTCATGTTGAACGGGGGCAACAATATGCCTTGTTCTTGTACCTACAAAAGAATGAAGTAAAAAAGATCTAGACCTTAAACATAAAATATCATGTGGAGTCTAACAAAAGAGATCTTAAAAGAGAGAAAGCCTATCAAGAAGACTACAACAATGAAAAGATTGAGGTATGCACAAAAAAGAATCGAGATTTAAGGTTTTCTATCGAGGTAGCCCATTTCTTTCTTTCTTTTTAATTAGCCGTTCGAGAGATTATCTTATTGGAACTAAATACATATCAAGCTTGCATGATTATTTACAAATATGTATATATAGAACATGTTGAAAATATTGCTATAAAATTGTTACAATTATCACAGCTAATATGTCTATATTATTAGTAGCATATGTTTCATTATCATGAATATGAGAAGATCGATTGCGTCTCCTAGACTTGAAATGCTAAATGATTGTGTTCACAATATAGTCATGAGTTTAAAATCTTCTCAATTCACATATAAAAAAATAATAATAATAAAATAAAAAGCTTAGTTTTTGGGTTCATAGAAGTGGTCTTGCAACAACTCCCCCTTCCCCAAAGAACAGGCACAATAGATTTGGAAGCCAATTCGAATCATCTTGACAAAATTTGGCCAAAATTTTGTCATGCTACCGTGGGTCAGTGATCCTGGATATGGTTCATTTTGTCGAGGACTTGAACTAGTGCTTATTGATTCAGGCAAAAAGAACCTTGGTTTAGAAGAGGAATCAAGAGCAAAGGTAAATTCACTCTAAGGAAATATCAAGGACACAAACAAAAAGCCATGGATGCAGTCCATATGGCTCATCCCACTGATCTGCCCATTAACTATTTCCACTCAGGTATGTCTAATCGCTTGACTCTTCCTGTAGTGGTTTTCTACTTGATAAAATGACATTTTGTCCTATATCTTAAAGTCCTTAGGACATAAAAGAAAAGGGAAACGGTCACGAGTTATAATCATCAACTTGTTCTCAACCAAAAGAGAGAACCAGATTCTATATGCTCACTGTGGTGATGCATAAGGTAGCACATTTATTTATTTATTATATTCGTGTGCACCTAATTAAAAATGCAAACAATTATCTTATTGAAATCGAGTACAAACCAATCTTGCATAAATAATCAATAAATAAAAAAGTTATATAGTTTTTTGGGTTTGTAAAATTTATGAAATTTTCAGAAAACCCATCAAATGCATAAAGCACAACAATTGTGATGAATGTTATACCTGAATATTTAAGATTATCAATATTCTTGGAATAATGACAATTAAAATTAATTGTCAAAAATTCCAGATTTGAATGAATTAAATGGGAGGGAACAAGAGGAAACATATTACACTAAGTTAATTATTCTCTTGATAATATTTATGCACTATGATTAGCAATTGTGTAACTCTTACCCCTTAGCATTTCACAGCTAACTACTCACATGAAATATTATAGTCACAAAGCTTATTTTTGTAAATGCTATAAGGTTTCATGCAAAAATGTATTTACTACATGATGAATTACAAAAGAGGTAAAGCTATAGGATTATAGGAGAATATTTGGTCCAATCAGAATATTAGCACAATAGGAAAAATGCCCAACTAGGCCATTGGTAGCTCATTATTCATGTATGAATTGTTCTAAAAATCTTGTTTAAACAAATTTTGGCAAGCACGTGTGCTACTTATTGTAGACAACAACATGACCTCAAGAAGGTCCAAAGCAGCATGATCTCAAAGAGACCTAAAGCTACAAAATTTCCAAAGAAGCTACAAGACCAATCCACGTGATCGTCAGTCTACTCAAGAAGTAACCAACCCAAAAATTCAATGATAAATTCTTCGTGCAAGAGTAAAATTGTCCAACGGTAAATTCTTTGTGCAAGAATTAAATTGTCTAAAGCAACAACGATAAAATTCTTCATATAAGAATAAAATCGTTCAACGATAAATTCTTCATGTAAGAGTAAAATCGTTCAACGGTAAATTCTTTGTGCAAGAATTAAATCTTCCTAAGTAATAATGATAAAATTCTTCATATAAGAATCAAATCATTTAACAATAAATTCTTCATGCA
Organism: Quercus glauca; assembly: GCA_023736055.1. NCBI lineage: Eukaryota > Viridiplantae > Streptophyta > Magnoliopsida > Fagales > Fagaceae > Quercus > Quercus glauca. The sequence continues at coordinate 23,212,646 of CM043320.1, read as the reverse complement.
AGAGTAAAAGAGTTCAATGATAAATTCTTCATGCAAGAGTAAAATCGTTCAACGATAAATTCTTTGTGCAAGAATTAAACCGTCCAAAGTAACAACGATAAAACTCTTCATGCAAGAGTAAAATCGTTCAATGATAAATTCTTCATGCAAGAGTAAAATTGTTCAACGGTAAATTCTTTGTGCAAGAATTAAATCGTCCAAAGTAATAATGATAAAATTCTTCATATAAGAATCAAATCATTTAACAATAAACTCTTCATGCAAGATTAAAATCGTTCAACAATAAATTTTTCACCCAAAAGTAAATGTGTTCAACGGTAAATTCTTTGTGCAAGAATTAAATTGTCCAAAGCAATAAGGATAAAATTCTTTATACAAGGATAAATTTTGATGGCAAGGGATTGTCCAAGGAAATAATCGATCCAAATGATCGTCATCTTCAGTAGAGAGCATGCAGAATGGTTGTCCAAATAAATCACCTTGCTCTTCAGTAATGATAAAAAATGGTCGTCCAAATAAATCACCTTGCTCTTCAGCAGTGATAAAAAATGGTCGTCCAAAGAAGTCACCTTGCTCTTCAGTAGTGATAAAAAAATGGTCATTCAAAGAAATCAGCTTGCTCTTTAACAGTGATAAAAAATGGTCATCTAAAGAAATTAGTTTACTCACAAGATCAAGCAATGATCCTTCGAACATCAAAAGGACCTCCAAAAGGCAGACACTAAGAAGTCGTCATAAATAAACCACCATCCCCGAGGAAGAAATTGATTGAAAGACAAAAAGTCTAAATCTAAACAAGTCAAGGAAATTCCCTAAGCCTGACCAACACAAAATCAAACTTGGGAATGGGGGGCAACTGATGAGTCCAGAAAAATCAATAAGGTCGTCCATTAATATGGACTACCTTGCATCATTAGTAGACCATCATGGAAAAATGTGTAACTTCTCAAGCACATTCAACACATTAATGATGACTGTTACTCATCAACCTTAAACTCCCATTAAGTCAGAGACCGTTACACACAGGGAAATAATTACCTGCAATTATGTACATGAAGATGTTTATGAGCATAACAGCTACCCAAGCTACTCATAAAAGGGACAATCTATCCATTTGCTAAGGTACGTTAAAAAAAGACTACAAAATGCTATATATATACAAAATATATGGGCGGATACTAACTCAAGCATCAGAGGCTCCCCTATTGGGGCTTACCCCGGTGGTCTCTTTGACCAGCTTTATTTCTCTTGTGAATCTCAGAAGCCCATCAAAAGCTCTAGATTGGACAAGTGACCCAACTGACGATTTTTGGTTTCATCAATTATAACTTGTGACCGTTTCCCTTTTTGTTTTATGTCCTAAGGACTTTAGGATATTGGACAAAACATCATTTTATCAAGTAGAAAACCACTATAGAAAGAGTCAAGCGATTAGACATACCTAAGTGGAAATAGTTAATGGGGCGGAATAGTGGGACGAGCCATGTGGACTGCATCCATGGCTTTTTGTTTGTGTCCTTGACTTTTTCTTTGAGTGAATTTACCTTTGCTCTTGATTCCTCTTCTAAACCAAGGTTCTTTTTGGCTGAATGAATAAGCACTAGTTCAAGTCCTCGACAAAATGAACCATATCTAAGATCGCCGACCCACGGTAGCATGAGAAAATTTTGGCCAAATTTCGTCAAGATGATTCGAATTGGCTTCCAAATCTATTGTTCCTGTTCTTTGGAGAAGGGAGAGTTGTCACAAGACTGCTTCTATGAACCCAAAAACTAAGCTTTTTTTATGTGAACTGAGAAGATTTTAAACTCATGACTATATTGTGAACATAATCATTTAGCATTTCAAGTCTAGGAGACTCAATCAATATTCTCATATTCATGATAATGAAACATATGCTACCAATAATATAGCCATATTAGCTGTGATAATTGTAACAATTTCATAGCAATATTTTCAACATGTTCTACATATTTGTAAATAATCATGCAAGCTTGATATGTATTTAGTTCCAATAAAGAAAGAAAGAAATGAGTTACCTCGATAGAAGACCTTAAATCTCGATACTATTTTGTACATACCTTGATTTTTTCATTGTTGTAGTCTTCTTGGTGGACTCTCTCTCTTTTTAGATCTCTTTTGTTAGGCTTAACATGTTTAGGCCTGGATCGTTTTTGCTTTTTTTGTAGGTGCAAGAACTAGGCCACCTTTCATGTTTGAACTAGGCCCATTCAAACATGAAAGGTGCAGTTCCTGTTTGTTGACGACTAGAGGAATGGCCTTTCATGAATTGAACATGTTTGCCTTGAGGGCTTTCTAGAAATTGAATATCCAAGCCCACCTTTGCAAGGACCCTAGAAAAAGCATGCTTGGCTTGGAACCACTTTGCTCACATGACGAGTGATTTAGATATGTGTGTGGTACTTTTGGTACCCATCTAAGCTAATTTCTTTTCAACGAGCTCTTCTTTGTTGGTTTCAAAGTTACTAGGGCTTGACTCACCATTTATGATGTCAAAGAAATTTTCACAACCTTTGGTTGTATTCCCCTTTTCCACTTAAGAGTTTTTGATCTCTTCCTTGGCTGTTCCGTTTTGACAAGTTCTCATTCTAAAGCTTATAGGCTTAAGAATATAGGTACATTCAAACTAGTCTAGTTACACTAGTGAATAGACTAGTACTTTTACTGCACAAAGTGTTAGATTTGGGGCAGCATTGTCAAGTAAGAAATTCACAAATATTAATAACCACAAATGTGTAAAAAATTTTGTAGCTTATGGGCGGTTGATGCGTCCATAACATAGTCTTTAGCATAGTATACCTTAGCGTGTTTGCATAACACAAATTTGTATGTGCATAACATAAAGAAAATGTAATTTAATTCATACTGAGCACTAAAATAATGGCTCAATTTGTGAAAGTATGATGCTCAAACATATAGAGACCACAAAAGTTTTCATGAAAGCATGTGTTGGATTTGTGTATAAATGGAACAATTTTCGTACTCCAAGTCTCAAAGACCGTCTAAGGTTGACAGCCTAAGTTAGACCCACCTTGCATTCAATTTGAAAATTATTATCTTTGCAAGGCCGAATAGGCCATCATTGTATTTTATCTCCAAAGCTTTCTTTATTTTGGATTTTTTAAGCTTAACATGATAGTTTTCACAAAATGCATAGCAAAAAATCAGAATTTTCATTATTCTCATTTCTCAGCTTCCAGCTATGTAACTCTAATCAGCAAGTTTGGCCAGGCTTATTGGACTTTCATTTATATCCAAATTTAGCATTTCTAAATTTTGTAAGACAGTAAAATTTGACCTTAGCCTCTTTAATGTCTAAAATTATGATATAACTTTGGTAAGAAAACAAAAAGTTTCGGTTCCATTTTTCTTAAATGTCGAAAGTTGTGATACATTATCTTGCGCAATAATATTTGACTTCCTTATTTGCAATCTTATCAAGATGCATTAGGAAAGAAAATTAGTGATATAAAAAGCCATAATTAGGATATCAAGGCCATAAAATTTGCCAATAACTAATCCCTTTAATTTTTGAACGTGTGTAGGCTGTAACCATAAAGCCTTACAGTTGTATATCTGTTCAAACCAGACTTTAACACCCAAAATTGGAATCTTAAATTCATCAATCAAGGCTATTTTAAATCTAGTATATTTTATCTTGAAATATTTCTAGACTTTATATCTCAAATTGATTACCATATGACATTTTCCATCAATGCTTAACGTGGAACTTGGGAATTATAATTATTTTCTAACGTTTTGCATTCAAGGATGGAAAAGTGTTATAGTAATTTATTTTGTTATTTCTTATTTCCTTAACCCACATGTGTCTTTTGAGAGTAGTGTAGGGTGAAATAAATTTAAATTCTGTTTGCAAATAATGAGATGAAAATAACTCATTTGACCTAAAGACCTAAGAATTGGGTCACGCTATTGTGATTTGTTGAGGTTGCTTTTAGAAATTTGGTGATGAAAAGTGCTATATTTTGTCCTCAAGTACGAAGGTCATCCATTGGACGAAGGTCATCTAGCGCTCCTCTTGATAGGGCACTTGCTTCTTGACGACAACTAAGGGGATTTGTCGTCGTTTGAACTTAAAAGGCGCAATCGCTTCTCGACGACAACTAGAGAAATGACCTTGCATGAAAGACATTTTTGGCCATTGCTTTTCTCTTATCTCTTGGTATGTACTTTGTGTTTCCTTCCCTTGGACTTAAAACTTCAATTTAAAACTTTTTTAGGAAACACTGTGGCTAAGGTTACTGCCTCAAATTGGCAATGCTCCTCAACCTTTGTTGGATTCTTTATAATCCTTATTTCTTGATTTCTTCCCACATAAGGGAAAAATAAGAACTCCCTGAAAGAGAACGATAAAAGGGGTTTCATGGAGGAGATCTTGCAAATTTTGGACAAAGAGACCCTTTTGTTGTAGGAAGAGCTAGATGACCAGTTAAGATCCCCACAGACGGCACCAAACTGATGAAACCAAAAATCGTCAATTGGGTCACTCGTCCAATCTAGAGTTTTTGACGGGCTTCTAAGATCTGCAAGAGAAATAAAGCTGGTCAAAAAGACCACCGGGGCTTACCCCGATGGGGGAGCCTCTAATGCTTAAGTCAATATCCACTCATATATTTTGTATATAAATAGCATGTTGTAGTCTTTTTGACGTACCTCAGCAAATGGACAGATTATCCCCTTTGATAAGTAGCTTGGGTAGCTGTTGTGCTCATAAATGTCTTCATGCACACAATTGCAGGTAATTATTTTCTTGTGTGTAACTGTCTCTATCTTAATGGGAGTTTAAGGTTGATGAGTAACGGTCGTCATTAATGTGTTGAATGTGCTTGAGCGGTTACATCTTTTTCCATGATGGTCTACTAATGATGTAAGGTTGCCCATATTAATGGACGACTTTAATGATTTTTTTGGACTCATCGCATGCAGGAAGCTGAAGCGTCATGCACAATCTTCACCTAAGAGACTCTTCAAATTCCTCTACTCTCTTCATCTCCATTAATACATCCTTGAGAGGTTCTTGACCAAATCATTTGATACTTTAGGAAGCAGTTAGGAATTGACCAATACATATTGGTTGATGCTATAGGCTATAGCGGAATTCGGTAAGCTAGAAAAGAAAAAGGTTCGGCGCAACCTCGTTGGAGCAAGAAGCTTGGAGGACTTAGATACATCGGGTAGATTAGGCTTAGAGCTCTATTGTTGTTCATGTATCCTAACTACATTTTCTAGTGGATTATTGACCGCTTGGAGGGCGGTGGAGAGGTTTTACGCCGAGAGTTTCGGTTTTCTCTTCGATAAAATTAATGATAAAATTTAATAAATTCCCATAAAATATTTTATGCCTCATTTTCTAAATGCCCAGAATCAACTTTTTAAAGAGTTTTTTCGTGGGAAACTTGTTTTAAACATCTCACATCCTCTCTTAAACTCATCTTTCAATATTTTTACATCAAAACCCAACCAATTTGAATAGTTTTTCATTCCATTAACATCTCTAAGGTAATTTTAAACTCTTTTCATTGATTTGGATCATTGGATTATGTTTTGGTGAGTTTTGTGCTCTTAGTTGAGATTTTCATCGTAGGGGTTGAGAAAACTTCATTTTTGTCAAATTTTTAAATGGGATTGGTTTCTTTTGATGATTTTTTTTTTTGCATGTTGGCCCCTTATGGTAAAAAGAACATGTATTAAGGGTGGATTTCATGATGTTCATGCATTGTTTCACATTGTTTTTTTTAGTGTGCATACTAGGTGTCTGATAAAATGCCTCTTAGGCATTTTCTCGCTTGTTTGGACTCCGATGAGTATCAAGTTTTGGGGTTTCTCATGTTTCCTCATTAGGAACATGTTTGGTTCATTGGTTGTATATTTAACACACATTGCCCCACATGTGCATTTTTCATGCATTGTACATAGCCACCTCTTGCACACACTTTTACTACCCTTGTCATGCATTGGTTCATATATTGTTTCTTCATCCTAGCATGTCATGTTTACCTTATGCTTTGTAGCATTTTGTTTCGTCTTAGATTTGAGCTTCATTTTCTCATTCATCTCACACCCCTCATGCATCATCATCATTATTCATACATACATCTTTTGCCCTCGTTTCTTCTTGACCCTTTGCCTAGTCCTGACAAAAAGGGGAAGAGTATACTCTAGAGAGTATATTGAAAAGTTTTTGTCATTTCTATATGATCCTTGTGCACATTCTTAGAGGGAGAAATTCTATTTCTCGTGCACATTTATAGGGGGAGAGATATTTCATAAGGGAGATGCATATACCAAGGGGGAGAATACATTGAGCTAATAAGAAAACGTTATTTTGGTGTTTGGTGTTTGATCAAGTTGCTCACATGTTTCACATCATGATTACTTGATCGCAATTTACTTGTTACATTATACTTATCCTTTTTATGGCTTGCTTTACCATAAGGGTCTAATATGTTTTATGTAAGTGTTTCAAGTTACAAGTATATATGTTCCAAGTGCATCACAGCTTCTCATCATTTTGAAGGGGAGAAACTTTAAGCACTTTTAGTTTATTTAAAATACTTTATTTGTATGGTACATTTATAACCGTTTGCTTTTGTAAGTTTTTAGGATTTTGTACTCATGCTTTGTAGCTTATGTACTTGTTGCTAAATGTCATGCATTTTCTTTAAGTACATCACTCTTGTGCCCTTGTAAGATTTTGTTCCTAGATGCATATATGTTTTATGCATTGGTTGAGTGTTAGACATGCAAATGATACTCTGCAAATGAGTTTATCAGCTTGCATGTCTGGATGTTCATTCCTTATGTGAATGAGCATTGTGATCACTTTTGTATAGTGATTGCCTGTTTTGGTCAAGCCATGGTTTATTGATTTATCCCATTTTGCTTGATCGCATTGTGCTTGCTCCATATGCATTTCAAGTTTTCTACATACAATGATATTATTGTGTTGTTGTGTTTCAAGAGATACTTGTTCTTATGGTTCAAGAGCTTATCAGAATCTAGAGTTAGGTGTGAGTGAGTTTTGTTCAAACTTTTCCCAACTCACACGTTAAGTCTAGAGTCTGTTGTAGGGTTTTGTCACGGAATAGCCAAAAGGGGAGATTGTAAGGTTGAATTTAATCAACCATCTTGTTGGCTTTATTCCGTGTCAAATTTGCTTGTATTTTAGCAACTAATAACCCTATATTTAGGTGGGATTCATGTAAGGGTAGTGAGTGAGAGAGTGTGAAGAAATGTTTAAGATTGTGCAAAGATGCAGGGACTCGCGGCTGGAACTTGCGGGTGACTTGCAACTGGCAAGCCACCAGACGAAGGTCATGTGTCAAGTATGCGAGAAGCTGAAGCGTTATGCCAACTGTTGCACTACAGGACAAAAAGTCCAGACTGGCAATGCAGTTACCTCGTGGCTTGAACTCGCAACTCAGTCAAGTCGCGAGGCCAAGCCGTCAGCCAACTCTGTTTTGGAAAAACTAACTCTTCGCATTCCAAACACAAACCATTATGTATAGACCTTTATACCCACGAAATGTAGAAAACTTTCAGAGAGAATTTTGAGAAAAAAACCTTAGAGAAAAACCCTAGAGAAAAACCCTAGAGAAAAACAAGATTGATTCATCCACAATCTTCACCTAAGAGACTCTTTAAATTCCTCTACTCTCTTCCTCTCCATTGATACATCTTAAAGAGGTTCTTGGCCAAATCTTTTTCTCACCATACCTATATCTGTGAAAAGGTTTATTTGGTGTTTTGGAAAGCAGTTAGGAATGGACCAATTCATATTGGTTGATGCTATGGGTTATAGCGGAATCCGGTAAACTAAAAAAGAAAAAAGTTCGGCACAACCTCGTTGGAGTAAGAAGCTTGAAGAGATTAGGTACATCGAGTAGATTAGGCTTTGAGGGTCTATTACTGTTCATGTATCCCAACTACATTTTCTAATGGATTATTGACCGCTTGGAGGGTAGCAGAGAGGTTTTACGCCGAGGACTTCGGTTTCCTCTTCGATAACACATCGTGTGTTGTCTTGTGTTTGCATCTCTCTTTCCTTTATCTTTACCATTTAATTACTGCTGTAATTGTAATTATTTATGGTTTAAATTGTTTATCAATTCGGTTATTAACTTATGTTCATGTTCCATACATTTATTGTTTGACATTAAGCTTGAATTGATAATTTTATAATTGAAATCTAAACGTTTAAAAGTGTTTTATACACATTTTGAAAAGCATTTTATGGGAGGATGATAAAGTAATGATCGTGCAGAAATGAGGTTAACAATCATTAAATAAATAAATGGAATGGCGGTTTAATTTGTTACTGATTGAAACACTAGAATTTAATTTGTTAAATCTTAAAATGACAGAATTTAAAATGTAATTTTTCTTTTTATTTCTTTATGTTCTGGCTTACTACAGGTGGGATAGAGGAATTCAAGTCCAAGTTGTTCCATGTACAGAACAGGGCTAACCGCTGAGCCACAAGGCTGGAAGGGACTCCTGCTAATAATAATATCCCAAAATTTCAGATGCACACATGGATTGCATATTGGATATACCTCACAATACGGCTGCTTTATCTTCATCGATCATTCTGCTTTAGCTTCTGATTGTAAATACCTAAATTTCAGTATTCACTATTCAGACTATACCGCTACAAGACACCGGATCTTCCAAAGATTAGTAGCACGAGATTGTTTAAATGACTAATACTTCCCTATTGACTATAAAATAAAAATAAATAAATACATAAAAGGAAAGACCTATGTATATCATCTATGTGAATTGGCAGCCTGGTTCCCACCCAGCCTTTTATTGCTATTTTCTAAAAGGAACATCCCCCCTCTCAAAACCTCTCATCCAGTGTACCTCTACTACTGCCCTCGGGTTTGAGGAAGCAATTAAAAAAAAAAAAAAAGAAGGATTTAATAAACAATTCTTTACATTGATGATGGAACTTACATGCTACAATTAGCAAGCACAGTGAAACACAGAATTTCCAAGGCAACTTGCTTTCTTTGCTATCTTTCTAACACCTGTTTCGTTATGAGAGGATTTTCCACTACCAGGAGATACGTGAATTCTGTCCATTACATTGATCTTAGGGGCCTCAAGAATTGCCTTGGGCAGTGATAACGCATATTGCATACCCCAAATTGAGAGTGGCCTCATGTATATAAGAGATCGGAAGTGCCCATCAATTGTCCATCCCTCTGGAGTCTGGAACCAATATCTGTATTTGGCAAAAAGTGAATGTCAAATTAAATAAAAATATACATATGATAGAAGATAAGATACTCCCTTGTAATTTCAATTTGTCTTTACCAGGGGGTACCATAATTAACTCTGACAAACACATTCTTTACCATCAAACCAAATCTTACACTGCCTCCTTCCCCCGCCCACTATTGTCATTGATAGCTGCTCTAAATGGTAATGTAGACAGGTAGCATTTAATTATGTGAGAATTTCAAACGGCTGTCTGGAAAAGGACACAAGACGTTCAGCTAAGTATAGTTTAACCAGGTTGGGCTTTGACTACGTCACAAAAATTTGTTTCAATTTCTCATGCCAAGCATTGGATGATCAATTTCTAAGCAAACATAAGACTGGGTTTTCACATACAAAGGGCTAGTCATTATTTGAGGACTAAGGCTGACCTAATTCAAAAACGTTCCAAAACAGTCCTAAAGTTGGCATTAAAGAACTGATTGCTGCACTGCATTGTAAGATATACACAGCTACCAACAAAATATCCATCTCTAGCTATGGTAAGTCGGTAACACACCACAGTTCTAAATATTTTGGATCCCATTAAATTGATCAGTTATTGTGACTTGTATCATTCCTATAGTGACCAATGAAAATATTAATATATTTGATTAGGGTTTTAAACTGGGTGTCAAATCAACATTATAAATGATTAATGCATATGCATGGAACTTACCCGTATCCTTCTTCTGACCATCCTGCAATAAAAATACCTTCAGCAGTTGTAAAGGCCTCCTCCTCCATTCCAGCTAGGATCATTGTAGCTGCCACGCCATAGGTGACACCGGACCATATTTCACGTGACTGCATGCAAGACTCGTCCACCTTTCCATTGGGATGCATCCCATTTACAGCACCCATTCTGCCTCCTTTAACTTTCATTACATTGTAATCATAGATTTTCATGAGAGCACTTTTGATTTTGAAATCATCAAAGAGTGAAGGCAAGCCTGAGGATGCTGTATACCATTGCCCTGCCAGTTGATCAGCTTGTATAGATTTACTATTGCTACTTGACCCACTATCATAGTTAAAATAAGAACCATTCCATAATTTTTCCTCAAATGATTGTTTGGCCCTCAAAAAGTTTCTCTTGCACTTTTCAGCAAAACTTCGGTCCCCGAGTTCAAAGGCCATTGCAGCTGCAGCTTGGAGTGCGGAAAGCCACAAGCATCCACAGTAAGCACTCACACCATGAACTGTCCAAGCATCATATGTTTGATCAGGGAACCCATCATTCTCAATGAGACCATCATTGTCCTTATCAAACTGTTCCATGTATTCCATGGCAGTACGAACAGCAGGCCAAACATCAACTCCAAATGACATATCCCCTGTTGCAGCAAAGTCTCTATACACCTGAAGCACAAACTTCGGATTCAGATCCTTCCATTTGCTTGTATCATGAATATTATATGCATTCATCTCATTCCATGGATCATGTGTTCCCAGATCATGTGGAACAGCTCCTCTAACCTTACGAATTCCACAATTTCCCTCTGCAAGAAACTTTACTTTTCTTCCATCCTCAGATAAGACAGCTTTCGCAAAATCACGCTGTATATTGAGTTCAATCTTGGGAAACAGCTCAAGAAGTGCAAATGAAGCATAGAAGTGCACGTCATATGTGCACCACATGATGTATTCCACTCCTTCCAAGTACAAAAACCTTCCAACGTCATCATTTTCATTTTGCGGGTCCGGCATTTTGAAGGGATGCAAAGAGCAGTTGGAGTATCTCTTTTTCGGAGGAACCACAAACTCATTTTTGCTGGAACAATTTGCAATCACTGCTTCATCTTTGTCTTTCACACCAGAACTATCTGTAGTATGCTCAATAACTGCATCTTGTCTGCCATCCACCTTGGCATCAGTCACTTTGACATCTGTGTTTTCCACTTCTACCAATTGATGCTGATCATTTCTCATGTTTGAAGTTGATGATTCAGAATCTGCACAAAAAGATCAAATCAGTCTTAATGTTATTTCTGACCTTTATGACAAGTGAAACCAGAAGAGAATGATATTGGCAATATAATCCTTCCTTGGAAACCAGCTTTTACTTGTAAAATATCAAGATGTAAAATAATAGCATAGATGAGTACCAATCCAAACTGTTCCGCCAGCAACAAGGAAGTACAGCTCATTAAATAATGTGAACTTATACCTGCAAATATTGGACGTAGCATTATATACCTAACATGAAAGACAAAATATTTATAATATATATATATAGCAAAAAAAATAGCATAGGTGCCAAAATCAGAGTCACTTTAGCTAATCACTGGAATATAAAATTTTGTTAGCTATAAAAGCTCGACCCAATGGTACTGATGAATGTGAACAACTGGGATATTTAGAACAGGCTTGATGCCAAGGGTGATTAGGATGCACCATGAAGGGTTTCCCCATAGAGTCATAGCCAAGCCACACAAGTTTTTCAATGTGCATATAAATGTGAGGAATGAAACACATACATAAGGCAAGCCTTTCAGTATGATGTCAGCAATGAAGTCATGAATTCTACAAAACTTTTAAAGATTTGAAAGTCCAACATCTAAGACATTAAAAGAGCTTCTCCGTAAAGGCCTTGTTAAGCCTTTCAAAAATTTAATTAGACCAAGCAAACCATTTTGTAGGAAATGATAATAGTTTAACTAAGTATTAGTGTATTACCACTCTGGTAGCCTTGGATCATTCAGGATAGGATTTTGCCAAATCTCTATATCCTCTTCCCACCGCTTATAATCTGTTCAAGATTTCAAAAAAATATATACTGTTATGACATGCAATACATAACTTGGAACTGCTAAAACATACAGCCATTTTGAAGCTTATAGAAAGGAAAACAAAAAACAATAATTACAAACTACAACATTCCAGAAGCTTAGTATATAGAAATAAACTACACAGCACTTCATATCCAAGTATTTGGAACACTGACCTTGATATTAAAATAAAATAAGAAAGAAGAAAGAAAGAAAAGATGCAACCAAAAAACACATACTAGTCAGAGCATCATGCACCAGGTCCTGGGCAGCTCTTTCAGATGTGCCATAAAATTTTGTGTACCTCCTGCAACCAAAAAAAGAAAATAAAAAACAACACAATAAAAGAAAGAATAAGCTTAGGAAACAACTACCATGACACACATTGTCAAATAAGCAAGCAATGGCACAATTTTCAATCATGATACCGAGTGTAACGGAGAACAAAGTCCAAAATTCTTGATTTTAAGCTATCAAGGATTTCTAACATGCTTGGTTTTTGTAACTTATTATATGCTCAATCATGCACATATGGACAAGAAAAAGGAGAGCATAAATCTACCTATGGTATGAGCTGCCCTTCAAAAATTTTACTTTTGGAGATGACCATGCAAGAGCAAAGGCAACAGTGCACTTCCCATGAGGTTCCACCCATGCAGAGGCAGAAACTGCAGCGCAGGCTGTCTCTCCAGGCGAAGAGGGAATGCTTGGTCCAGAATTGAAGTTCTCTCGATCAAATTGCCCATCCTAGAGATACATTCAAGAATTAGAGCTAATTATGGTCAGGACTAAAGTCTTATTGTCAATACTTGATTGCAAACTTGCAAAATTGGAATGACACTGTAATTTACACAAATTTACAAACTCAGAAGCTCTACACATCCAAAATTCAAAATTAGTGAAGTGTGGCCACTAAATATCCAGTTTGAAGCTTTAAACAGCTAAATTTCTCCAGACAATAGGTGACTGCCTGCCATAGAAGGCAAAAAGAAGAGAGCAACCTAAAAAAGGAGAAATAATTACCTTAACCATTCTACCCCACATGTCCTTTGCCGTAACACGACTTCCTTCAGACAGCCCAAAACATGGAAGAACAGTCACACTTACGTTCTGAGTTTCACATGCAGCTATTGCAAAAGTAACAGGAGGGTTCCCTTTTGCAGTCCTGCAACATTTACATAATCCTTAGAAACAACTAAGATCCAGTCAGTTTCTTCAAAATTTCATTAGAAAAAGCGAAAAGACTACTCAGTTATGAATGACTGGAAAGAAACTAACTTCCAAATCTTCCACCTGAATAAAGTTTTTCCTCAGGTGTACTGAATGAGCAGAAAGAAAATTTTGAAAAATAGACATAAGTGAAAATACGTCTACAGACATGCAAAATGAAACATTTTTTGAGTAAGAACTAAAAAACAGAAATGAAAAACTTTAAAAATGTATTTTTTAAAATAAGGCATAAAACAACCTCCTTGATCCATTTCCAACCATCCAATATGCCCATTTCCTGGATGGCACCATGAATCCTTTTTAAATGCACATTACAGTCAACACTACTAACAGCCAAGTTTAAGGCATGTTTTAGTTTTTTCCTTCAGTTTTCTTTTTTCTTTTCATTTTTACCCTCTTCTAATTAAAACTCACAGGCAATATGCTAGTTTCTTTATCTTAAAAATTGTGAATTTTGAAAGACTATTTTAGAGAAGGGAGTAGTTAAGTAGAAGTAATACAAATAAATATGGATTTATATTGTATTGTATAAACAGTGCACGAGGCTTTGAGTTTCCAACATCACAACAACAACAACAAAGCCTTAGTGCCAAAATTTTGGGGTCAGTTATGAATCCTCGACCAATTAGTTAGAGTCGGGTATTTTTTTTCTACATTCTACTCTATCTAAAGTCATACTCTCTGTTACTCCCTTAATTGACATGCTCTTTTTTATTATTTCTACTAATGTGAGTTTTGTTCTTTTTCTACCTTTTTAGTTCCCTCAACTTGGATCAACTCACTCTTTTTTGCTAGTGCATTAGTTGTTATCCTTTGAACATGACCTTACCATCTTAAGTGACTCTCCCTTATCTTTTCATCAATAGGGGCTACCACTATCTTTAAGCAAATTTCCTCATTTCAAATCTTATCTTTCCTTATATTTCCACTTATCCATCTTAGCACTCTCATTTCAGCTACACCCATTTTAATAATATGATGCTCCGTAACAGCCTAATATTTGGTACCATAGAGCTGGTCACATCTTACAAAATTTTTCCTTTAACTTATGAGGTATCATACGATAGCACAACACTCTTGATACACTTCTCCACTTCATCCACTTTGCTCGTATCCTATGATTTACATTCTCTTCAATATCTCCATCTTTATGAATTATATTGACCAACGATATTGAAAGTTGTCGCTCTTTAGCATCTCTTGACCATCAAGTCTTACTACTCCTTTAATTATGTTTCTACTTTTACTAAATATACATCCCATGTACTTTGTCTTAACCCTACTTAATCGAAAACCTTTAGATTCTAAGTGTCTCGCCAAATTTCTAACCTGCCATTAACTCTACTTCTAGTTTCACCCACTAAAACTATATCATCTGCAAAAAGCATACACCAAAGCACTTCCTCTTGGATTGATTTAGTGAGCTCATCCATCACTAGTGCAAAGAGATATGGACTTAGCATTGATCCTTGATGCAAGCTACTAACATTAGCAAAAAGAAAATAATAAGAACAATACAAGGGCAGAAGCTAATTAGCCCTAGCTCAAATGGCACTTCCAGCTCTCACAAGTGTAGGTGGAGGGTGAAGACATGGGTTCAAACCCACTAAATACGTGTAACTTTCCAAGAAACTATCTCACTCACGCTCACTCTTTAACCCTTTCCACTCTAAAGATATTTAAGGTCAATATTTTTTACATTCAAAACATACTACTTCCATGAGACGAGGTTAGTATTGTTGATATCACCATATATGATCAACTAATTCACATTTCCTACATTTCAAAATTTTAATTTTAATTGATTACTCCAGTAAATGTCTGCCAAAATCACTAAATATATCAAAAGAGTAATGCTACAGACATAAACTATTTACAATATTTTTACAAACTGCTAATGTAACAAATTCTTACTAGTTCTAATATAGGCCCATCACTAATATCACACTTTTACTTGTAATAACTATTTGGAAAATACTAAAGCCACATCAGCAGTTTGTAAAAATGTTATAAAATAGTTTATGTTTGTAGCATTACTCATATCAAAATACTTTACATACGGATCCACATTTATTCCACACATCCAATATCACAAAAAATACATGTCTGAAATGCCTTACCCTGTTCAAGAAATCGTGTTTGAGATGGAAGAGTGTTAAAGGCAACTGAACCAAGAATGAAGTATTAGCATATGCCTTGAATTTGTGATCGCTTTTAGAGAGGTGTGAACTAAATTTTAGGTAACAATCACTTTGTGACTTGCTTCAGAGAAAGGAGTGTCTAGGACACCAAAGTGGCAAAATATATTAAGCCACAATTCCATCGGGCTTGTTCCATGAGAAAGGCACGGTAAAATACAAATCTGCTTAATACACAGACTTCAATCCCCTGCTTTGTTTTATGGTAAAATGCCTTTTCATTCGGTAAGGCTCACGCTAGTACACATCTGCCTAATTCACAGACCTCAATCCCCTGCTTTGTTTTATGGTAAAATGCCTTTTCATTCAGTAAGGCTCACGCTAGGTATCATACTTTAATAAACACATATTTTCTAATTATGTTGATTCATCTCTGATGTCTTAAAATGCTTGCATGAATCTGAATTAGGTTGTTAATATAATATCTATTTTTCACCCTGAAAAATTACCATTATCCCAAAAACTTAAGTTATTAGAAAATGAAGAATTTATTTACTTGTCCTATATTCTAACACACTGTTTATGTTATTTTTCCTTCATATTTCAATTATAGAGACCATGGCTGCAGACCTCATGTTCTTTATCTATATATATTGATATACCAAAAATCACCCAAGTTAGGGAATAACAGATCTACTGGGGTGCCAAATTACTGCTTCAGCACGTTAGCTCAGCCTGCTCTTCAAGGCCTTAGTACTCTTCAGCACTGAGGTACCTTTCAACACCTTAACTGGGCCTAGCTCTTTGAGCTGATTAAATTCCCAATGCCAGACCAGACCAGAGCTGAACCAGTCTGGGTTGGGAATAGGGGGCAATTGATATACCAAAAATCACCATGGTTAGGAAATAACGGATCTAGTATGATCCTGCTGAAAGTAAAATTCCATCCTATGAGGGTTATGCTTAATTAGGGGATAAATTAAAGGAAGATGCCTAATGGGGCACCCAATGAGGGGTCTCCTTCAAGTATTATAAGAAAGGGCTCTACATCACACAATAGGTACAAAAAACATAATTACTTTGAGATACTTTACTTCCTCCTCCCTCTGATTGATTATTGACTTAATCATTGGAGGCTCACCACCACCCCCCCCCCCCCCCCCCCCAGGGCAATGGACTCCTTGACCTTTATTTTTGCAGGTTCAGATTGGCTGTGCATGTTTTCCCACCATCATACATACATTTTTTTTTTCTCTTGATGAGGTATTGTAGAGAACGGGCGTGTATGAACTTCAGTTCTTACAAACTCGCAAGTGAATTTTTCAACAAGATCCAGCATATATACCCCAGTATTTAACACTCTGGTCTTCATTCCAAGAAATCAGAGGAAGTTCCCATTTCCTCCTCTTAAACTCCCCCCTGACCCCACTTAAAGAATAAATAAATAAATAAAATTCCTTGGCCACCATCCTTTTTTTTTCTGGCATGAACTGAAACAATGACAGCACAGAAAATATTGACTATACCTAAGTTTTGATAACAAAAGGTCAGTGTGTTATAGAATCCCAAAGACACAAACATTCCATTTATAATTTACCTAATCTTGAATTGATTTATTACCTAAACAATATGTAGCATCAAACCTTTTCAAGCTTCTTCTGAGCGAGTTATATAAATGTTTCAGTGACTTCAAAATGCTTTGAAGTCTCGAGTCTAAATGCTTAAAAGTTGTTTGTCTTCCTTACCTTCAGTTTTTCAATCTCTTTGGATGGTTTGTCATTGAAAAACTAAAACAGAAGGTTATGGACTTCCCTTGTGCTTGTTTTTATTTCCTTTTGTTCCTTTGGGTGGGAGCGATGTCCTTTTTGATTTTTCAGGAGGGGAGGGGGGGTGTTCTTTCAAATACTTCTTCATTACTTTTCCTAAAAGTGCAAGGAAATCATCAAGAGAAAATATGCAAACCAACCATCATATATAGTTATTAAGGTTTGATGACTTGCTTGTGATGAAGAAGTACACCAGAGACTCCATCTTCGCCACTATCCAAAAGGAAAAAGAAAGTTAATTTATATACAAATACAAAGGATCACATAAAGGAAACAAAGAAAATGTAGCATATGCACTTACATAAATGGTTCATTCACATGATCTCCTGACAATTGTGAGATTCCACCAATTGAATTCTGCACAAGAGGAAACAAGGACTGAATAACCAAGGACCCATGCTATATCTTTCAATTGCTTGTAATAAGGGTAATATAACTTTGATAGCAAGAAACAAATCTTACCGCCCACGTAAAGAGAAGGCTGACTTTAGCCCTTTCCCGGCCAGTGTTAACCAACTACAACAGAGAGAAGTAACAGTCAAAAGCTAGATAATAAAAAATCATCTCAAAATTAGATATCAGAAAATACATAAAATTGAAATTTTCCTTAAATAATTAGAAAATCTCATCAGACCACAGAATGTATTGATGGGTTTCTATACAGTTTGCTGAGGAGTAAGAGGTTTAACGCCCACAACATTCAGACAGATGCAACATGCTGAACTCCACAAAGCAAATTTGAGTTTGAATTTTTGAAACAGGGCATATTTGCATACTTGAGAAATAAGAACCAGCCTTGAATTAATGGTGTCTATGGTTGAGGCATACATGAATCAATTCCAATGAGTTTCACTCCTTGAAAAACTCATCTGATTAAAGCAAATTCAGCTACTCAACATCAGTAACCACACTAATAGCATGGATACCATTTCCAAGTCAAGAAATGAAAACCGGTAATTGAATTGGTCCATCCAAAAGGTATACATGGAAAAGGACCAGCTATATCAAATTATTAAATGACAAAAAACTAAAGTTGGTAGTAAAAACTTTTTATCAACAGAGCCTCTTAGTTGATAAAGCTACATATTGTTTTGATGTGACAAAAGTTATATGAGATATATGTCTTGAGATATAATGATATGCCCATGCTTTCTAATGACTGAACATACATCAATTGAATTACTAAAACTTCAAGCACCTGCACTATTAGATGCTAGAAGTTAGTGATAACTCTTGCCTATATATGAGGTTAGGGATCTAGGATCTATATCATTGAACAGTATCTGACACGAGAAGTTATTTGAACATACCGTGTAAACAAAAACAGCAGTAGGAAGACTGCTCTCTCTATAATTATGTGGTATGAAGGGTGATATTTGTCGACAAGATATTTTCAGCTCTGGGTCCGGTTCACCTAAAAGAGTAGGGGCATGTTAACTAAAACATGAATCCAAGATGAAATCGATGTACATACGGTAAACCAAAATAACAGTGTGGAATGTTACCATCATATATTGTCCATGCCCTAGGAAACAGAGCATGGTATGTAGAATGCTGGCCACTCAGATTCCAGCCCCATGATGATATACCCTGATCACCAGCTTTCCTGTCACAGCATGAATGCAAAATTAAGGGAACAATCTCTACCTATCTAACTTTGACTTTTAAACCTCAAACTTAGACAAAGAACTACTGAATGAAATCATCTAGTCTTCCCTTATTGAGTCACAAAATAAATAACCACAAAAGTCACTCTTAGACTTGAACTCCAAGAAATAATCATCCAGATTTCTTCTAGCAGAGGCATAACTCTTAATAACATCTCCATTAGAAGTCAACGATCATTAATACTCATTATTGAAATGTGCCAATGCACAGGCAACTTAGATTACCAGGGAACATCCATCTACAATATTTCACTCTCTGGCTTAGGAAAGGGTTCCAAGACTGCCCTTTCATGCCAATAGGAGCACGTAGACCCCCTATTTGACATAATATCTGAACTCATGAGTCTAAATTATTTTTTTTGGTAAGAATTATGTTAGGTTATTGCTGACCCATTTGACTCAAAAACCAATATTCCCTAGGGATGCACAAAATCACCCACAAAGCCTGTGCATGGGTTCAACTTAGGGGAATTGAATCAAAGACATTAGATGTGCAAGTGTGATTTTAGTTTGTTGTTGCAGGTGTAACAGAAGCATGTAAATTTACATAAATGCCAAACTACACTTTTCATCCTCTAACAGAGGGTGGTAGTTTCAATTTTGTCCCTATACATTTAATTGTGACAATTTGATGCTGTACAGGGGCAGAAAAAAATAGATATAAAAGAAAAGAAGATAAAAAAGGATAAACTCAAAGCTTCACCGCCTAGAATTTGCCTAAAAACCTTAGGCTTCATCACCTAAGGATGCTTGGAATCACCACCCAGTGACTGAAAAACATTCTCTAATCATTAAATTTTTAATTCCCATTGCCATGTCCCAAACTATTCCTAGGCCTCTTTTTATTAGGATTCAGGGATTACATTAACCCACAATTACATCCCATTAAATCCTTTTAAATCCTCAACAACATTAAGATCAAATTCAAATTTAAATTTCGAATTTCAAAAGAAAGTTCAAAATTCAAAAATTAAATTTGGAAAAAATATAATAAATTTTGAAATAAAATTGACTAGGCTTCTTGCATCTGAATTTGTCCTTCAACCATTAATTGTCAATTATGTCCCTCAACTTCCAAAATCAATTCAACTTTTACGAATAAAATTGAATTGATTTTGTAAGTCAAGGAATGATGCAATTAATAGTTAAGGGGCCTTATTTTGAAAGTCAAAGGATGAAATTGATACAACTAAATGTGTAGAGACGAAATTGATACAACTAAATGTATAGTGATGAAATTGAATATGTGACAAATGTATTGGGACCAAAATTATGGTTTGCCCTTACATAAACTATGACCGAAAGCCGCAATAACAAGTAAATACCTTGTTACACATAAAGATGATAAGAATCCATTATTTCTTCCATATAAGTATTTAAAATTCATAAGATGCTTTCTTACCCCAGCCCCTCATGTTGGCCTGGAGCCAAAACAGAAGCAAAATTTTTGTTTCCACCATCTCTTGATATAAAAATCTGCAATACCACAACAACAAAGTAAAAAACAAAAGTAAATTCATGGTTCCAACTCCATGTGTGTCCACTATATACAATTGGAAAGCAACCTTTAGCTTCTCAGATCACATGGACATAGAAATTAATATCCACATATTCTCTATAAATTATGCAGCACCACAAAATGAGAGAGCAAAAGAGCTTCTCCTCATTACATGGCTGGCTAAGTGCATTGTCAATTTGTCATAGATGTAACGTGGTGCAACAATTAACAAAACTAATATATAGAGTTATTAAGCACAAGCAGAAGATACAAAATAGATGGGAAGATGAAGCCAGAAATCAGCCTGTTATTTTAATGTCAATATTCAGCAGATGCCTTACACATATCAACTGAGTTTAGAACCATTTCGTTTTCCTTTTTCAGAGGGCCATCTTCAGAATATTCAACACTACAAGAGGGCTAAGTTGGGATTTTTTTTTTTTTTTTTAATTTTTAACAAGTAATATAATACATTGGGGTTTTTTCATCAGTTTGAAGTATTTTCTTTCTTTCTTTTCTCTCTTGTTCTATTATTATTTCCATTTATATTTTGGTCTTTAGCAACTACCTTGATCTTCTATTTCCAAATTTCTTTTCCGAATCATAGAATAAAATGGCATCCCCAGAATTCTTAAAATGTCATGACCTAAAAGAAAATATTAAGGCCTCTCAGAATGAGAGAGAAGTTATGAGGCCAATGGGTTTCTATGAATCCATGCTTAGCATCTTTTTGTCAATTGTAAACTCCATAACCTTTTGCAAATTCATCATAGCCTCTACATATATGTTAGCCCTTAAAATTTTAAAAATTTTATGTAAAAAATCTTTTTTTCTCATTTAATTAAGTATATGGCTAATATTTTTATTCTTGGTTTTTCAAGCGAGAATCAAGCCCCAAACCCTCCAGTAATACTTCTTGCATTTAGTTGTCGAATTCTAATACATTTCACATTGAGTTGTATAGTTGTAAAAATTTTCCAATTAGTCTGACATATTTAATTTTTTGGGGAAAATCTTTGGGGAAGGTCCAAAAACTTCTAATAACCATCACTACAACTTTTTATAAAACAAATTCAGAATTCCATATTTAAGGAATCAGAGAAATACTTAAAACTTTTTTTGACATCGGAACGAAAGGCTTTCATTCAACCACTAAACTTACCCCAGTAACTCCAAACAAAAGCATTTAGTACCCATATTTTTACAGAAGCACTTCAACTAATAATTTCCATGATATCACAATATATTATATATTTGCACCATCTATGAACTTCCAAACTATTTTGGTTAAATACTCAAGTTGATTGTTCACAGCATGCAATTTTTCTCTAAGATTGCATTCCAAACACACCCGTAAACCATGGTAAGGTGATTTAAGAAGCTCATAAACAAAACACAAAAGGCACATGTCTGTCTTGAAAAATTAGAAATCACATAGCAAGTATATGAGGCAGAGCTTTACAGAGAATTGATTGGCCATGACAGGAGAAGCTTCACATATACCAGGAATAATTTGCCATTGCCTAAACTCGCCTCTAAAACCTCTAGATATGCTGCCACTTCTGTGATATTTATAGCAGTAGATCCTGTCAGATTAATCAAAGGCATTACAGAACAAGGAAATGAAACACCATACTTGATACACTACATACCCCATCCCCCCGAGCGGAACCCCTTGAGATGCTGATGGCTTACAACTTTCTCGGGTGAAAGGATCAATAGGTGCTTTCTGCACACATAATTTCAGTAGCAAATCAGGTCTTGGAGGTATGTTTTCATGTTCTAAATTAATGTAAAAGCGTGTCTTAATTAGTTCATCCAACTTTGAACATAAGGAGAGTGAAATAAACACCACTTGTGGAAGAACACGAAACGAATGGCCTCTATATTACAGAAAACAAGAAAATTACCCTTCCATGAGAAGCCTCTTCCCTAATATATGACCACAAACGTATACCCAGCCGAACCTTGAGATTCAAAATTCAAAAAGCAGTCAGCTGGAGACAACTTGAAAAAAAAAAAAAAAAATGCTGCGTACAAGATGACATAATGCACTCCATCTGTTTTTCTCAATCAATGAACAAATGTAAAAGAGAACAATCTGTTACCATCTTTATTGCTTCTGTAAATGTGACACTAAATTCTTTAAGAATATTAGCATGGCTGTTTAATCTCCTTCTCCAGGCTTGCTCTGGAGGGGCAGCACTATCAAAATCAAACTGCGAAAAAGCATCCCAGACAAAACAAAATTTAGCTAGAGAAGAATATTAAAACCAAACTCTTAATTTTGATAAAACCCCATTTATGTAAATCACAAAATCGATTTGATAAAACCAAATGTACCGATGTGCATCAAATTGCCCAGCAATCCTTTCAAATCGATATTTCGTACTTTATCCAACAATTTTGTTTAAGCAAACTTGTTTAGTAATAACAGCGAACTTATTTCTTTTTTCCTTTTATTTTTCTTATATTGCGTTTCCAAAAAAATTTCTAGTTCTCAAAGTTTGAAACCTTCCAATCCTTACATTTTCTCAGCAACCAAACAAGAGAGAATATAAGATCATTAAATTCAAAACATACATAAGATCAAGGTTTTTTTTTTTTTTGTAATGGCAAAGAAGCTTACCAATTGCAAAGTGGTTCTGCTGATATATTCCTCGGGCGGCCATGAATTTTTTCTACAGTGAAACAAATTCCCGCTAACCATGTCGACTAATTCTCTCTAAAATACACACAAATCCGAATCCAAAAAAAAGCAATGGAGTTCCCCAAATTTTCTTCTCCAAAAAAAAAAACAAAATTAAATAAGCGAAACTTCCTTGAGCTCCAAACAACAACCAAAGCGTAAAAGCTTCAAAGATCTTAAACTTCAATCCAACAAGCTTCAAAGCAATCCTTAAAGTTTAGCTAAGCTAAGCTAAGCTAGGGTTTTGATTTGGAAATGGAATTGGATTTGATCCAATAATTACGATCCCGAATTCGAGTCCCACCGAAAGCTTTAATAAAAATAGGACCCGATTTATCGGGATTCCTACTTCTCTTTCTCTACAGTAATAGTAATAATAATATATATATATATATATAAATAATAAAGTTTGGTTTAGATATTGATATTGATATTGGTTGGTAAATGGTAGAGGGAGTATTTGAAAAGCGTTTGGCGTAGCGTGGCAACTAGTGGATCCGCCGTCTGTTACTTCAGCTCCTGCTACTCCGACTCTGAGATCGCCAGGTGGCAATTACTCTCTCTCTCTCTTTGTATCCTTTTTTCTAAAGATAAAGAAAACTATAGCTCTTTCTTTCCCTCTCTCTGTCTAAAATATTTGGCTCCGCTCCTGTGTTTGTTTGTGTCTTTCCAAAGAGAAGAGAGAGAGAGAGATTGTTTGCAAAAAGGTGGGTATTGTATTAAAGTTGGCGGTCTATATCAAAATGAGGGGTCACTTTTCCTTCCCTGTCTGCGAGGTCTCATTTTTCATTTTTCATTTTTAAATGAATGAGTGGCGTTCTGTGCCTCATTTGAGTCTTCAAACACTTGTCAACAGTGACGTTTTGAGCCTGATTTGTGTCTTCAAACACTTGTCAACAGTTTTTTTTTTTTTTTTTTTGAGATTGTCCAAAGCAAACAACAAAATATCACTATAGTCTTATGATTATTTGTAATGAATTTTAAAATAATGTATTTTTTTTAAATTGAAATAAAATTTTTTTAAATTAAATTAATTAGAATTTACTAATTTATTATTGTAGGGTTGAAATTTGATAGGCTGGGCACCAACTTTGCGTATCGTGAGCCCAACGAATCCCCGACAATAGATTTGTAGAGAATGGGTTAAACAGCTAGGCTGGTTACGGATTTAGCAACGGTTCACGCGAGCGAATAAGAGTAAAAAGGCTTTCAGACTAATATTTAATAAAGGTTATCTTCGGTCCGAAGAGGTTTAGTATTTATCAACTTAGTGAATACAATTTTTTCCTCTCCCTCTACTTCAGAGGCCTCTGCCCTTTATATATCCCCCTCCTTTTTCATCTTCACCGTACATTTGTTCTTCATCCAAGCGTCCACTTCAGTATACGTCACATCAGACATCTGCTTTAGTATGTCTTGGGTGGTGGTAGCTGAGGCTGAACTGTTCAGGTGTCTTCTCCACATAAATGCAGCCAAGAAAGCAGCTGCAGTGCATTAAATGCAGTGGTAGCAGCTTTTCCTTTAAGATATTTTTATGTCCTCATCCCCAGGCACGCCCAGGATTTGCTCTACTCTGTGAAATCAGTTGGGAATGTCGCTTTTGCCCCCAGCATATTTGATTGATTAGGCACTATGATGATCCAACGTTGGGGTTTCTTCGGACAAGAAGGATAGTCTTCGGACGTGTCCCAGTGTTCCTCTCCGAGCGTATTTCCACCAAACGCCCCAGTCCTGACCCCTTTCACCTCTTCAGACAAACTATGGTATACAAATTGGGCCTTGGGCCCAATTCGCAGTGTTGGGCTCGCCCCCACAATTATATTTTAATTTATGATGACTAACACACCTAATTGATGCAAAACCATTAGTATGAAATTTTGTTGTAGTTATAGAATGACTTTTTTTTAGCTCAAGTAACAACTCTTATGAGTTATAGTTACCTTAATTAGTAAAGTATTTTGTAGTTAAATAAAAGGATTTAAGAATTCAACTCACTAGGTAATTATCTCATATTACTTAAAAGAGTGTGTTGTATGTAGTATAACTTATTTCATCCTCCCTTAAAAGTTACCATGATTTTTGAATGGAATTGTAGCGTGACTTTATCTTATAACCTCTTTTCCTCTCCCTTATTTGTGTGTATTTGTTTCTCAAAAAAAAAAATTTTCAACTTATTAAAAACAAATTAATAGCTTAACTTGATGATAAAAGATAATCATCATAAAAAAAGAATACACTTTATATTTATAGAAAATTATCTACAAACATTTCTTTGTTTGTAATATATTTAATAATTTTTCAAGAAACAATACTCTTTTCATGGACGATCAAAAAACTTCGTCCCCTTTTTAAAATTATTTTAGGAATTTAGTATCAATTTTTTCTTTTTGATAATTGGGTAATTAAGTGTGAAAAGTGAGACTAAGTATCAATTATTTTGATTAGAGGAACAAAATATCATTTCTTAAAAATCAAGAATAGCAAAATTAATTTTGCAGCAACTCCGAATGTTAGTGTAACTTAAGCTCTATATATTTATTTGCCCATTATTTTATATTTTATTATTTTCTTTACCGACGAGGGTGGTGGGGTTTTAGTTTGGGGTGATTTTTGTTTGTTGTAATAAGTGAACTGGCTGTGACTAATTATGGCCGAGAAATAGCGTGCCGTCAGTGCCGTGTGCTTTCCGTGAGTGGTGGATGATCCGACGGAGGTAGGACCAACAAAAATGGTCACCTCTTCTCTGCAATGTGTCAGAACCTTTTTTTTCTTTTTTGTGTAAACCTTTCTACTTCTAGATTTAGCCATTTTCCTTGACCAATTTGTTGAAGTTTTTAAAACAGTTTCTACATTGAAAATCTCTTTATTAAAAAATAAAAACTTATTTAAAATCTTCCACTGTTGTGGTGGCAGGACTACTCTGTTTGACTTTTTTGCACTCTTCTTTTCTTTTCCTTTCTTTTCTTTTTTTTCACTAAAATTCTGGTTAAGATTTTCATGTTGAGCAAATTTTATAATTTCACCATTGCAGTGCATTTAGATTAGGTTTTTGTTAAATTTTCTATTCTATTTGTTAAAATTTATTTGCATATTATAAAGTTATAAAATGTATTATTTTACTTAAAATACTTTTAAAAATAGTACATAACAAATAAGAGAAAATAAATAAATAAATAAATAAGTCAACCCAAACTTACATAAAATTTAAAATTTAACTTGCTTAAAGAAAATTAAAATTCTAACTTATTTTTATCACTAGCTTAGATACAGTTATTTAAACCTCATACAACTATATTTTTCCCATCTTGTTTTTAAGGGACCCTAAAAATGATTATTCTTGTAAAATATTTATTGAATTTATTTTTTTGCATTTTTGTATGCAGGATAACTACTTTTGGTATTTAGAAAATATGTCTTTCACCACTGCGCACTCTTAGTATGGTGGTCACTTTACAAGTATAAGTGTTTGTGGTGGGTGGGAAGTAATGGCGAGAGTTCAAGCCTCCAAAAAAAAGACTCACACATATATACACCTAAATTAAGTTATAGTAGAATTTTTATCTTGTATCAAGAAAAAAAAATGTCTTTCTTATCTCTGGATTATATTTGTAATATTAAAAATTAGTCTATATAACTAATATAAATTAATTATGAATAAATATATGAAAATAAATACAACCATAAATATATAATATAAATTTATTTAGTATGCTGTTATATTATTTATTCCGTGTAATATATCATACATTTATATTTAATTACAAAAATAATTTATAACTCATAATGTTATCTTTAAATTACATACTATTCGTTAAATTAAGTAAAATCCCTTCTTCATCAGGATTATGTTCACAGGCTTCCACTTTTGCACTGGAGTTCGCTGAAGTAAATAAAAAGAATGAGAAGCAGCAGCAAAATGTACTCCACATCCTTTTGACTCAGTTTACAGAGTTAACATTAATATTTCCCATTCGAAATCTGCCAACTAATTAGTGGGTGTGGGACTGATTATCCGAAATGCCACAGGTGAAATGAAATTATGGCAACTTCGTGTGAGAGGGTAAAGCGAGAATTGAATGCACTTTGGACAGATGTTACAGTTATTGGGTTACGTGGAGTTTAATTTTGTGTTTGATTTGAATTATAATCCAACTCGATGTAAAAGTGCTATTATGATTTTCATAAGAGATTTTCTGAGATGTAGTTCATGCCTTCATGGTCTATGTCGAAGCTCTCATGGATAAGCAATTGTGCGGGATATAAATACCACTGTTTTATGTTAGGGTTTAGTTTGTGCTTTGAGAGAAAGAGAGAGACTATACTACTGCATCTTATATTTTTCCTTAAAAATAATAAATCACTGCAGCTCCATTGATGTAGGCAAATTGCCATTTCTTGTGTTGTGTGATTGTCTTGTGTCTATTATTATTATTATTATTATTATTTTGTATGTTTTTCACCTTTCACAGATCTGGAAATTTGTTTATATTCCTAACAACAATTATGCATAAAGCTCTCCATTTCTGTCAAAATACATGTTTCCTTAACATTATTGCATAATATAATGTTGTTGAACTTGTTGATTTCCTAAAGTCTGATAGAATTTTCTCTTTAGAAGTTGCTTGGATTTTATAGGATATTAAGTTTATCTATGTGAAAGTTTTGTAGATGTATCCTTAATTTGTTGATATATCCTTATTCCCGCTAATATCAATTCCTGTTCTTACTTTATTTTGATTTGGCATACCAAACATACCCAATTATTTCTTCAAAAAAAGGTCAACTAATATTTTGTTCTTAAAATGTGATTTTGCTTTTAAATTTTTTTTTTTTTTTTTGAGTAGTTGATTAACTTGATTTTGCTTTTAATTAGATTCAAGAAGTTCAAAATTGAGAAATAAGATCGTCTAATTTATTTGGTTTAAGGCTGAGTTGTGCCACAAGATTACACAAAAGTTGAGTGATATATTGCTATATGATGTGGATATTATACCTGTTTTTGTACGAAAGCATAAAAGGTTTTTTTTTTTTTTTTAGCTTATGGTAAATAGGGTGAAACGTTTTATTTTTTTGTATTTGAGTAACACAGTGAACTTTTTTTTCTTTTTTTGAGAAACCCGGGAACTTATTGTGAATTTGTGATAGTAAAGCAAATGTTATTTTTTTAATTAAGATAAAGTAAACTCTCACCGTACTTTACTTTTGCTGGGAAAAAATGTAAAAAGAGGATGCTATACTAAGAAATTAAGAATGGTACATATATTTCCCTAAAAAAAAGGGTACATATATGAAAAACCATATTATAGTTATAACGATGTGTTCTCCCTATCAATACCTCAGAGATATTTCACCCTCAAAAAAAAAAAAAAAATACCTCAGAGATATTTCCATTTTTGTTGCTTCTTACAAAGTCGAGTAAGAAAGTCGATTTGCTTTACCCATCAGATTCAGGAATAGCCTAGAAAACACCTAATCTAACCCATGCATGTGGGATCCAAAATCAAGAGCTTGATGACAAAGATGGGGATAATTCAAATAATAAAAAAATAAATAATAAATAATAAAAAGATGGGGATAATTATTTAAATGTGAGTGGACGAGGGTTTGAGGCTTGGACGTACGAAATAATTCATGATTGTACATGTGTGTGCTGAAGCTGTTAGATAGACTTTTTAATAAGCACATGGCTTAGTGCCTCGGTGCTATTCCACGGCCATCCATTTTGGACCCCAATAAGCTACCGATCGACTGGACAATCATAGAGAAAGAATTAGAAAAGTAGTTCATACATTGCGCACTGAGCCATTGACCAAAAGGACAACCCAAGACGCTATACAATATACATATATACCTGTTAAATACTTGAGTGAAGTTTTAATTTATCTCCTTCTATGTTCTAACTCAAATCGGCTTCAAGAAAAAAAAAAAAAATCGGCTTCCAAATGACAAAATGGGCCGAAATTCACTAACCTGATCCGAACTTGCCCTTTTGGTTCGGTCCAAATCTAAAAATTTTTGCTCGAATTAAATATGGGCAACCCGCGGCCTACCCATTTTTTACCGGCCAACTCGACCCGACCCGCAACCGACCCATTTTTAAACCTTTTTTTTTCCTCCAAAAATATTTAAAAACTACATGGCAAGGTGTATTAGACTGCTCCTAGGTGCATAAAATTATCATAAAAGGCATAATGAACTTGTGTGCTGTGTTGTGCCCCCTATTTATCAAAAAAAAAAGAGTTAAATGAAAGGGAAAGAAAAATACAAAAGAAAAGCTAAAGTTTAAAGCATTTACTGTCCCATGTCTACACAAATTACACTATTAAGTAAGCAATACTAAGTACTAACTACTAAGCTCTACTTCTAGTTGTAACATTCATTAACTAAGACCACTAACTACTAAGTAACTAAGTTCTACTTCAAAGACTTTTAACTATTAGCCTATTACTAACAACGCGCCCAAGTTTGTCTAACAAATATAGTAATATCTATCTAACTAGCACAAACCCGGCCACAAAGTGACAAAACAGTAAAGAAAACAAAAGTAAAAGAGTTCAATAGTGACCCAACCCCTTTTTTTAATTTTTTTCCCCTAAAAAATATTTAGACTATATGTCAATGTGCTAGGTACATAGACATAAAGGCACAAAAGTACTACACTAACACTACCTAGCCATTTAGTAGCCACCGTGGCAGTGGCCATGCCCCATTTATTAAAAAAATAATAATTAAAAGAAAAAAAATACAAAAGACAAAAGCATTTACAACTACACGTTTACACTACTAAACGTTTAACATTAAGTTAAATACTAAGTAGTTGAATTAAATACTAAAACTAAGTTACCGACACTAATTCTAATTAGCACAATTCATAGAGATTAATGTTTCACACACACTTACAATTCATAGATATTAATGTTTCACATACACACTTGTATGTGTAAGCAAATGATGAAAATTGTAGAAAATTATTGATTTTCTATTTATATAGTTTAAATTTGAGAACTGGGCAAAGGCTCTTTTTAAAATAAAATAAAAATAAAAAGATTTTTTCCCCTCCTATTGATTCATATAAAACAACTTTTTAATTTACAACACATTTATTGAGGCATTTTTGTATGAATGTGAAAGTAAATGACGAAAATTGTAGAAAGTGATTACTTATATATCTATTTACTTAATTTGAGAACTAGGCAAAATCTCTCTTCTTCTTCTTCTTTTTAAATCTATTTTTCCTTAGTATTGATCCATGTATTAAAATTTTATCAACTTATAATATCATTATGTTCTAAACTCATAGAGATTATTGTTCCCTACTATTGATTAAAAAATACAAAATTTTTCAGTTTTCAATATCTTTCTCTCAACTCTCAAGTTGTAAATTTGTAACTATAAGCATTTGGACTGTGAGTTATTAACATGGAAGATTTTGTTATCATGACTGTAAAGAATTTTAGTCATGCTAAAAAATATTAGAATTGAAATGATATAGAAAGTTTTATGTTTTTTGGTTTGTTTGTTTTTTTCCCTTCACATTTATAATAGTAACACAAATAGTTTAATAATAGTAGATGCCCACTTAACAAAAAAAAAGGTATTATGTGCAATTTGTTTCATTGATTGATTTTATTCATTCTCCCTCAAATTTTGCACTTTTTTTTTTCAATGTGAAAATATGGGTTGACCCGACCCAACTCGACTCACCCGCAACCCATTTAAAATGACCCGTTTTTTAACCCATCTTATTTGACCTGCATCTTGATTGACCCGACCTAACTTGACTGTTTGCCATGTCTTTGGGCTGTATGATTTTGGTTACAATGTATGGCAAAATGGAGGGAAGAGGGGAGAAATAATGTTCTCTTTCAATGTTTGGTTTTTTTTTATTTATTTATTGCACAGGGGAAGGAAAATGTTTCTTAGGCTCACACCATTAAGGCTATACGTGCCTGTTATGACAAGGTGGCTGGTTATAATTGTTTGAAAACCCATTCTTATCTACCACATGGATCAGCCTTTATCTCTCTCTCTCTCTCTCTCTAGTATCATAAATGAACCTATCTATTCATGAACAACTCAAGTTTGGTGTGATAAAATCCTCATTAATCTTTGTTTATTTATAAACAAGTCAAACCTAATTATAGAGAGATTGTTTGGTGTGTGGCCATATGGTAGATTGGGTTATCAAAATTAACAATCTAGAAACTATCGTGTGGGAGACTTATAAAAATTGAAGTCTCAAGTTGTTATGGACATTGATCATCAATGATAATTCACCATAGTACTTATTTTGGAAATCAATACGTATCTCATACAATCATGTGCAGTAGAAAAAATCAAGGTATGCTTCTATGCTACAAGAACACATGCTTTATATGAATTTTAGATTAGGGTTCTAAGAAAACTAATCTTGAAAAAAAAAATTACGGAAACTCTTGATCTTGAGAACTCCTTAATTTTCATCTCAATGACAACAAGAATCCCGACAGATTAGGCTTTCTTCCTTGAGAATGAAACCCTAGCCATATGCTTCCTAGAGGATTTGGTAAAAACTGAATTTTCCCTCCCTTCGCAATCGTGTATGTCACTTGTGAGAGGAAGAAAATTTTCTCTCTTCACTTAAATGTATAGCCTTTTATATGTGGATTAGCTATTGGGTCAGTCCAACTAGGCTTTAGTTATGTGACTTGAAGTAGGACTAAAGGGAAAATAAAAGCTCTAGCTCCAATGGGCCTTGAGCCTCTTGTCAACTGTTGACAAGCTCAAAGTTACTATTTTTTAATTTATTCAACTAAAAAATTATGGTTGCACTATGGGGTTTTATTAATTTAAAGATTTACCACATGGCTCTATTATATTAATTATGGTAGCACTTTGTAAATGTAATTTCATAAAATATAAACTTTAGTAATTCATTACCAAATGATTGGGCCTAACACTTCATATAACCAATTTCCATAAACCTATCTTAAAGGGATGTTTCGTGTCTCTAAAAGAGATTACGAATTTCATCTTGAGAATGTGTGTTCCCACAACACTACATGCGATTGTCCAAGCCTTTCACCATACAAGATCTCACTCCGGTATAGATCAAAGCAACCAACATTTAATGTTTACTTCACCATCCCCTCAAAATTAAGAGTTTATGCAAATAACAGGCATGGGATTTATTTGTTCAATTGAAAATAGTTGGTAGAACAATAAATCTCACAGTAATCCAGTTCAATATATCTCACACACTTGAGACACATCAATATATCAATCTGAAGTTTTTGCTTCCATGATCAAGACAGATCATCAAAATTGATATGTTATAGTCTTCGCAAATGAAATGCACAATTTCATTATCAACTACGAACTAAGATTTATGAGTTTACAAAGAATTTGTAATTTAGATATTCTGTATGAGAATCTCATTATCATACCTTAATCATATACAATATATTTCATAGACTATAATATATAATGTCCATATTCAAGCAAAAACAATCTAAAAAAATAAAGCAACCTTTATTATTAAAAGACAATGTCATACAATTGGGTTTTAAGGCACTACTCCTAACACTTATAACCATTTTTAAAAATAATTTAGGATTTCAATTGAGTTAGATTTCTATCGTTTTATAGTTTTGGGTGCTTTATTGGGGTGGGGAAGAGAACATAGCATATCTATGTTTTTATTTTTATTTTTTTATTTTTATATATAATAATATCAATAAAACTAAGTGGCCAAGCCTAATAGTGAGACATGTTAGTAATTTGCACATATTTTAAATGAGTGTTGAATTTATTATCTTACCTTCTACATTACTCTTACAAGGGGATGTGCCATTTGAATTAAAGTTCATTCTTATCTCTTTAAAACCTTTAACTCATATACACATTCAAATATAATAAAATTTCTACAATCTATGAAATTGGCTTCAATTACCCACATTACAGTTCTTAATTAACAATAATTTTTCAATCACAACGTCAAGACTTAAAAAAAATTTGATTAGTTTTTTTCTTTTGCTTTTCTTTTCTCATAATATACACTAACAGTTAGAGCATTCCCGCAGGGTAATGCCAAATGCATTATGGATGACACGGTGCAAATAAACAAACTAGAAAAAAAAAACCAAAACCACACCTCCAACCGGTCATCTATCACTATAGAAAGCTTTAGAGCATTCACATTCACAGCAGTGCATCTATAATTTTAGTTATTTAGCACCAATAAAAGTTACTTTATCTATTTTACCTACACACATGCCGCCACAGTGGATCTTTTATAACTTTCAACACAAAAAAATAATATAAATATCACAATAAAATAATATATCCCCTACAATAAAATAATATACCCCACCACCAAAAAAACATCCACAAAACCAACCACAACCACCTCTACCATCAGCCATAGCGACAGCCACAAGCACCATCGCCATCGGCCACAACCACCACTCTACTTTGGCAACCACAACACAACATAGAAAAAAAAAAAAAAAAAAAAAAAAAAACCACAACCACTATCACAAATTCCACAAACACCATTTCTATTCTCAATTCATTGAATCAATCACTTCTAAACAACGATTCCAAGCACAGATCGGCTTGCCATAATCAATCATTTCTATTCTCGATCTTAACTGTGGCAGAGGAGCTCAGATTCTCTGTCTTGATCTTCGTGTTTCGAGTCGAGCCGAACTGGAGCCTTCACCCGCATCGGCGGCGTCGAGGCGAGCTGTGGTGAAGGTGTGAATGGAGGAGTCGTCTTTATCGGAGTTTCAGCGTTTGCGGCTTCGGGGGCTTCCTCATCGGAATAGTCGTCAGAATCAATGTAGGCGATGGGGCTAGAGGTGGGTCGGCGAGCTGGGTCAGCGGAACAGATCGGCGATGAGGGAGTTGGCCGACGAGCTGAGGGATGAGGGAGATGAGGGAGCGCTGGCGAGCTAGAGAGAAAAAAAAATTGAGGAAGAAAGAAGAAAGAAGAGAAGCCGAAGAGAGAGAGAGAATAGGAAATGTATATTTAATGAGAGAAGAGAGAGAAGTGTAATAAAAAAGTTTTTTTTTTTTTTTTTACCTGTGAGCTACAGTGCACATCTAAAGATAGATGTGCACTGTAGCTGAGGAGCTAAATCTTTTAGATTTAGCTCCACCAGCATGATGATTTTTTGTGATTGAGAGCTAAAAAAATACCATTATACATATATAGCACCACTGATGTGAATGCTCTTACATATTGCTATAGAGTATCATCTATTTTTAGATGATACTGTAGCTAACATGCATTTCTTTTATTCCCTCTTTTTATTCACTCCCAGTCTCTTTCCTTTGGTCTAGTTAGACCTGTTCTCTCTCTCCTCTGCTCTCTCATCTTTGTCCTTACCATCGGATTTTACTGTTGTCATTGTAGGACTGCTACCATCGATCATGGTGTCATCGTTGTTGTAAAATGTTGATTGAGTTTGGAGTCTCTAGTAGTGGTTAATTTGTACTGTAGTATTTGGGTTGGCAGTGGGTGGAGTTTAGGAGGCCAATTCGGCCCTTGGTTGTAGCGAAGACGCCATTTGCAACGAAGTGGTGGAGGAGACTAGCCAAAGCAATTCAACCTCCTCTTCTTCTTCTTCTTCATGATTTTTGTTTTCCTATTGTTGTGGTTGTGTTTTTGGTGTTGGCGTTGGTAAAGTTGGAGTGAGTGCTAATTATTTTTAAATTTTTTTAGTTCAATTAAAAAAATTATTTTAGATTATTTTAAAATAACTTATAGAAAAATGAAGAATAGTATTTAGTGTTTTAAAAAATTATTATGTAAAATACATGAAGTGGTTTTTTGTGATGTAAAATACTTTTTTTTTTTTTGAAGAGCAGAATAGAAACGCTCTTAAAGACAATATTGTTTTGATTACCGATAATATAAATAGGACAGTGTTATTTATACACTAACAGTAAAAAAAAAAAAAAAATAGTAACTGGCTGCATTACTCTCTCATATGATAAAAACATATACTCATTTGCGAGTCTTTATTATATGAGAGAGATTGCTAAAAAAGCAATATTCGGTGAAAAATGGCATTATTTTTTATAACAAACTCAATAGAAAATAAATAAATAAATAATAATTTTTATGATATATATTAATGAAATTTTGATAAAATATATAAATAATACTTTGTAGCTATTCAAATCATTTAAAGGGGATCCAAATATTCTAAGCGATGATGTGACAAATCATTTCTAACTAACATAAACGGTCCTACTCTAATTTATGACAAATCATATCATAAATTTCGCGCCTATACTTTTTTTATCATTGAAAATAGGAAATTCATGTCCTGTAGCTTTTCTAAAAAAATTTAGCATTTAATATATTAAAAAGTTATTTTATCTATTTTACCGCATCATTTTACAATACACTGTACATCACATTTTCTATTATAGTATTATAACACATTAAAATAATTTAAAACAAACCTCGTCTATATTAAAAAATGAGTCCGATTAATGTATGCTTTTAGGGCATATATTAACTATCCATTATTGGAAACTGTTTATAGAGATTTAAAAAACCTGTCAAAAAAGTTTATCATATTTTTCATAAAAAATTTCCTAATATATGCCATAAGGACATAGGTTAATAAAACCCTTAAAAAATTAACAAAACAAATATATATTTATCATGTAGCCCCACTTGACAAAGAGAGAGGCTGAGAGAAAGAAAGATTGAGAGGACTTGGGTGTGACGTGGGAGAGAGAAAGTGGAATAAAAAACACCAAAATATGTTTAGCACTACAACATTTTATGTCCTTAAAGTTCCAAACATGGCATTGTATTGTTCATCAATGCTAAATTTTTTAGCATTTAAAAAATTTGATGTTGGAGGTTTTTTGGTGTTTGGTGTGCCAAATGCCAAAAATTTGGCATTTGGCACACCAGATGATGATAGTGCACTAATGTAGTTTATCAATATTTGATCCAGAATTTCTAAACTCTTAGGTGTGATGTCTTAGGCTTCTTA
This sequence comes from Quercus glauca, assembly GCA_023736055.1. Classification (NCBI taxonomy): domain Eukaryota; kingdom Viridiplantae; phylum Streptophyta; class Magnoliopsida; order Fagales; family Fagaceae; genus Quercus; species Quercus glauca. Next base: position 23,176,520 of record CM043320.1, on the reverse strand, counting down.
CCATTAAGCCACACCCTCTCAAGTAATTTTGCACCCATACAACCGTAGAATTCAACTAACAGTAATGTTGCTCTCATAATAATTTGTCATATTAATTGTAGGAGAGGGAAGCCTGAAGAAGGAAGATCATCAACTGAGCTCAACCCGAAGAGCAATTGAACCTAACTATTCATTAGCTCAAGCCCAGCACAGTTAAGATAATCCAGATAGTGAAACCGAGGAAGGTGACCCGCCTCAGGAGCATACACTCCTCAGGAGACTTTAGATAAACCACCAAGGCCATAAGATTTAAGGCTGAGGAAGGAAGTAGATACGTGCAAGCAATGAAAGGAGGAAGCTTCCAAATAAGGCACCCATTACCTCCACATTTAATGCACTGTACCAATTCAACCTACCGCATTAATGACAGAATGAACCCTAAATAGTGCCCCCACAGCCTACCACATTTCACCAAAGTATGATACTTGTATCGATTAAATTTATTTTTGTCCTGAATTTTGCATTAGTCTTATTTTAGTCCTAGAAAATTATTTTAGTTATTTTTTTCTTCCATCTAACTTATGGAAAATATTTACGTGTTTAATGGAATGCACACTTAAGTTACCTAATCAATTTGTAAGTTTTATAGTAAAACTTGTAATACTTTTAGTGTGGGGTTATAAAATTGACCTCAGTTAATTAATTCAATTATCCAAGTTGATTAATTAGGCCAAATTACATGTCAAATTGTGGAAGCACAAACAAATCACCAAATAATCTAGAGTGCAGTAGAAATTATATTGACACGGTGATTTGTTAACTAATGAGGAAAATCTCTCACAAGACAAAAACCCTACTGGGTGAATTTCAAGTCACCACTACCAAGAATCACTAATCAAAATCAAGATATTACAAGTATAAGGAATTTTACCCCAACCTGGCCTATTCTAAAGTACTAACCTACAGTTAAATCCTTACGCTAATCCCCAATCGGTCTTGATTTTGTAGAGTCTTCTTCCCTTTGCACAGATTCCAGTACATGACTAATTCCTAGCAACTTAAAGCTTGTTGTTGGATGCAAAGTTCTTCAATACACTTGTAGAGAAGGAAGCACTTGGTCACAAAACCCTAAGGTGCATAAAAACGCAGTAGCTTCAAGTTGATGACTCTTTTTTCGGCCTACATGGCATTACTTCATTGGCAACCCATGCCACATCAACATATTATTGATTTTTTGGGTAAATTTCTTTAAAGCTCAAAATAAGCTCATATCTCATTCAACTACATGGATTGGGCTCACATGGCCCGCGAGATCCTTACTTCAAGTGGCGGATTCATGGTCCACATTTCCTCTTCATCAATTGGGATCATAACCCTATGATATCATCAACATCAACATCAACATTTGGATCGAGCTTAAGCAATGAATCAAAGCTCACGACCCATATTACCTCTCTTACACTCATGGCAAGCGGCTTCTTCAACAAGAGCCCATATTTACACAAAATGACAACAAAACCCGAGGTATGTTATCTCATCTTCGGCTTATGATCCAAGCTCATAAGTCTCTTTAGGGAAACTTCGGGAGTCGTGGTTTAGAGAGCCAAGAGGTATGTTCAGTAAAGCTCTAGCCATTTAAAGTTAATAAAAGAGACATGTTACTTGGCGTATCTTCTCCAACTCCCTGAACTCTGACGAATCTGAGTGTAGCGAGTAACATATGGAAAGCATTTCTTATCACATAGCACTTAAAATGATAAAATTCCCCATTGCACTTTTTCTAAAACTTGATATTCATCATATGACAAACACTCAATATCTCCAGCCATCTAACTGCTGAGAAAATAACTGTTCATTCAATCCTTAGCTGTTGCTATACAAATTTAGAAACTTCATTATATCATTCTACATAAACTACATTACTACTTTCAGCTAAAATCCAACTCAAACACACGGCCTAATCTAATTGGCTATCTTTAATCTTCAACTATATACAAAATATTCATGATATCTCTGATACCCAGCTGCTGTCTGCCACAATCAGACCATATATTTCTCTGCCAGCTGCCAGAACAGAGCATTAAATACTCTTCTTGCTCATCAAGATTATGTCACAACACAATGAGACCTTAACCAGGAGAAATTATAGAGTCCTCTGGTGGACCACGTCATTTGTCCACCATTCCACTAAAAAACTTCCACTTATTTAAAATTGCTGAATCAGTAATTAATTTCTGTTTAAAAAAATTTTCTAACTAACAATTTTAAACAAGTCGCAGTTTTTTAGTGGAATGGTGGATCACATCACTTGTCCACCATGTGGATCTTATAATTTCTCCTTAACTAGATCTCTAAAACTTCATTGACTATCAACCAACCATTCTATTACTTACTAAAAACGTGTTGTAATGAAACCTTGGACCAAAAACACAAAGCAAAAATTGGGAATTGAGCCCATTTTTCAAACAATATAATTAGTAGGCATGGTTTTAAAACTATATTTTTTACTAACATTTCGAGTCTAATAGACTTTATTTCCATGGTCTGATCACGTCCGATGTAGCATTTTTTCCATGTGGCGACCACCTGGAAATCGAGTCTCTAAGACTCGATTTATAAGCCATTTACAACTTAACTATAATGTTTTAAGCACAACACAAAGCAAAACTCAGCATGAAAATTTTTGAAAAAAAACAAAGTTACAGAGAAAAACTCACCAAGCAAAACACATCAGAGATCGGCGTTTAGGGTTTGGCGCAGAGATCGGTGTTTGGGTGTGGGGTGGAGATCGACGTTGGGTGTGGTGATTGGCGTTGTGCATAGAGATCGACGTTGGGCATGGGATGTGGAGATCGCAGTTGAGCATGGAGATCGGCGTTGGGCGTTGGGCGTGGGATGTGGAGATCGCCGTTGGGCATGGGTTTCCGGCGTTTGGGTCGGATTTGGGTGGTGACGATGGCGGCAGCGATTGCTTAAAGACTGGAATAGTGGCTGTCTGGTAGTTGTTATGGCAGCGAGATCGGCATGGCTGTGGGTGATTTTTTTATGGTTGGTTAAGTTTCTGTTGATGGTTGGTTAAGTTTCAACGGCGATCTGAACCCAACCCTGACGACCACCAATGACCACCCACGCCCCATGACCACACACGCCGATCTGATCTCTGTTTTTAGGGGTTTTTATTTTTTTCTCTCTCTTTCTTCTCTGATGAGATGAGAGGTGTAAAGGCCGGTGTGCTTAAAACATTATATTTGTTTTGTAAAGGGTTTATAAATCGAGTCTTAGAGACTCGATTTCTAGGTAGACGCCACGTAGAAAAAAAATGCCACATCAGACGTGAGCAGACCATGAAAATCGAGTTTCAAAGACTCGAGATGTTAATAAAAAATATAGTTTGAAAACAGTGCCTACTAATTGTATTATTTAAAAATCAATGTTAATTTCCAATTTTGGCCAAAACACAAACACCCAAAAAAGGAAGCATTTCCAGTAGAACCCCAACAGTGTATTAAACACTTGACACTTGGCTGAAAGTGATATCATCAGCCATTTAATGCTGAAATTCGAGCAACCAGTTGCTATACCCAAAATAGCAGTCTGAAATCACCCAACTGACCTCATCTGCTTCTACCCAAAGCAAACAGCTATCTTATAACAGCCATGACAGCTTTTTTAAAACAGTTATGAAAACTGACCCAGCAGCCTGAGTATTATTGATTTTTCCACATTTGACTAAAACCAAAACCAACTAAAGAAACTACCTTTATCTTGCTAAAATACTTTCCTTTTCTGCTACTCTTTCCCTAGCAACTCTTACACGAAACAGCAAGAATACTTTAAAAGCTAAAAATACCGTTTTTGGCCAAATCTTAGGATGAATTTTCTGAAGATTCATTACTAGTTAGGATAGATTTTGGCTGAATTTATTTGCTAAAAACCCCCCTTAAACTTGACTCTAAAGAAAAGTCCCATCAACACCTAAAAGTGGGGGACACCAATGGAGGAGAACTCTCTCATAAAACTTCTCTATTCTCTCTCCCTCTAATAATCTTCTTAAGTTCTTAATGAAATTCTTAACTTCTGAGTTTTTTTAGTTTCTAAATGAGGAACTAAACTCTTCAGCCCTTAGCTCATAAATGCCCTTCATAAGCCTTCATCCATCCTCCAGCAGAAAATCCCAATAGTAAATTCCAGCAATACTACTAAACACACTACAGCACTATTACCCCTCTTATACTCATTTTCTCACTCTCCATATTCAGAAAATACACCTATCTTACTGCTCCTATCTCCAAATACCTAAACACATCTCTATACTCTTCTCTTACAAAATCTTTCCTCTTGGAAAACAATCTCTACAACTTCCCCAGCGGTTATAATCTCATATTTTTACTATCTTTAACCTCTATATCTCTTATACTTCCATATATCATACATATTACAAATACTACATCCCATAAAACATCTATATCTTTTACCATCTCCACATTTCTCAAGAGATATCGAACACTCATACTAAAAGCCCTTCTCATGGAAGGCACAAATCCATCTTACATAAAGTCCTTCTCTTAGAAGGCACAAATACTCCACACAAAAGTTCTTCTCATGGAAGGCAACATTATTCATAATTTCACAACTAAAAGAGTATTGTTAAGTGAAAAATTTATTTAAGTGCATGATAAGAGGGGCAAGCTCAACCAGCCCCTACACACAGCTAGACATACTCTCTTTTCTTTCAGTTACACCCATTTTCCCCCTCAATCTTAAAGTTATCATGGTAAATTGTCTCTCTACCACTGGGATCGCTCTGTTGGGATATTATCAACTCACAGAAGTTGTACAGTTGGGGCTACAAACCATACAAAGATAAGTGACTTTGCTTCCATATCTTTAAATCTGCATAATTGAGTACATGATTACTTCACATTTAAATACATATTACTTTATTCCAACTACTATTACAAGTATTAACCAAGGCTTAATCTCATTTAAATGCATGATAAGAGAGGCAAGCTTAACTAGCCTCTACCGCTGGCATTCTATTGGAATCCTATCAGCTCACTGATGCTACACAGCTGGAGCTATAAACTATACAAAGATAAGTGACTTTGCTTCCATATCTTTAAGTTTACATCATTGAGTACATGATTACTTTACCTCTAAATAAATACTACTTTATTTCAACTGTTATTACAACTACTAATCAAAGCTATCATATCAAACGCATATTATATATTTATTCGACCATTATCGTGATTCTTAGACTTTGGCTTTAATGGTTTTGTAAACTTAAAAATACGTCGGTAGCCATTGGACCATGTGGCCCAATGTTGAGTTCCAGATGCAACTCTCCAAACAGAACTCAGGCCTAGTAAGGTCATCCCTCCAACGAACCACACGTGGCTGGGCAACCGAAAAAGGCCCTCGGACACTTCACAATAAGAGTATAGATTCTCTAATTGAGTCTTTGTGTCTTGTGATAACTTTAAAATAAAGTTTTTATATCCCCTAGAAGTTTAGTGAACAAAACCCTAGAAGTCTAAGTCATCAAGGACTGAAAAAAGATTTGAGAATTCTGGATTTGCAAAACTTAGTAGATCGAGAGGTGTCGAGCTTGTATCAAGGCTCTTCATTAATTCTTGATAGATTTCTTGTATCGAGCTAGTGTTGAGCTAGTGTTGCGGTTTACTTTTTCAACTTTTCTTAACTTATTTATTGGTGCAATCTTCATGTCTTCAATAATACAACTTGATAAGGTCCTAAGACATACTTCATGATATTGTAGAAACCACTTAGAATTACTCAAATACAAGTAAAATGTGGTTTGTCAAAGAATATGCCAACACATGAAAAATATGAAATATATACATATATAAAGGTAAAGTTGAGAGAAAATCTAATTTAAATTTTAAATTAGATAACTAATTTTGTGCCTAGTGTTCTTTAAATTTTTAAATTTTTGCACATGTATTAACATTTAACACAGAAGTTAAGAAAACCACAACAATCACGCTCATTCACTTAAGCAAAAACATTTAACATGCACACTACAAAATCCCTGCATCCCATTCATTGTTCGTATAAACATAAAGCATACAACCTCTCAGAAATATTCGATCACATTTTCAACCAAAAAAAAATCCTTGCAATGCATTAACCCCTTAAAACTCACACAAAATTTCACTTTCACATAGATTTTCACATTCTGCTTTCATCTATCTCTCAAATGCATAATCTTTGCTCTGAGTTTTTTAAGTCATTAACGGCACTCTCTCTCTCTCTCTCTCTTCCCAAATTTGGCCTGCAATTTGTACAATCTGTTTTTTTCTTTTTTAGTGGTATGATGAAGATCGAAGACGTAGAGTCTCCATTAACAAAACAAAGCACATATTCCTAAGAAAATATGAGTAAAAGTTTCCTTTCTTTTACTATAAACTTTCCCTGGCAATCCTGTTTTGAATGTACCTGTTATATTATTATCATATAAAATATGAGTGGGGTGGGGGATTAATTTGTGGCGCTTCTTCCTTTTTGATTGCTTACTATAAGTCTATTAGCTTATACTACATGTGTGTTCGGGCTAAGCATTATTTGTTCCATTTGAATTTTTTGTTAGTTGTGTATGCTATGCAAGTTAATTTATTCCTTTGTTTGACTTAATTGCATCCACTAGAATTCAGAACCACCTAATTAACCAATATTAATGTCAAAGTTATATTCTACTGAAATTTGTTTGTTATGTCTTATAATTTCATAGCTTTAACAGCTGCATTTCCCTTTCTCTCCCCCTGGTTGATCAGGACAAATTGGTTTTCCGTGGTCATAGAGAGAATTTTGCAGTGGCTACTTCCACTTCTTGGCCTACAGTCTACAGATGTTCTTACAAATAAACCCAACTTCTAGACTGATATTTGGCTCATGTCTAGTATTAATTGTAGAAAATTACAATGCAACCCCCGCTGAGCTCATTGCTCTACATTTCCTACAGTGTAATATTTGTCACTATAGTGTTTTACAAGGTTTATCTTCATTTTTTATGAAAAAAAAAGTGACATTCAAAATTTGAATGCTTTTCTTTTTATAGATTTTTTCACAGTTCTTATTAACATTATGAAGTTTACACAAAATTAAAAGCAGACAATTATTATTTAGAAAGCAAGCAAGCAAATACGTTTAAATTGCACAAAAGATATTTTTAATAATATTATACTAACTCATATGTTTATTTTAAATATTTACTTCAATTTTTTTTTTTTAAAATCCAAGTTAATAAAAAAAAATTCATTATGAAGCTTTCCTATAAGTATATAAAAAAAAAACATTATGAAGCTGCAGGCAATTATATTACTTGGAAAATAAGCAAGCAAATGCGTATAAATTGCACAAAATATATATACAATTAATATTATAACTCATATATTCATTTTAAATGTTGATTTCAAATTTTTTTTTTCAAATCCCAATTAATGAAAGAACAATTTCATTATGTCGATTTCTTTTTAAAACGACCATTGTTAACCATAGAGTTTCTTAGTATAATATTATCAATAATAATCAATACTTTTAACAAAAAAAGAAAAAGAAAAAAAGAATGGGTTACAATGTTGGCAAAATTCTTTTTATTTTCTTTTATTGTTCAATATTTTTGTGCATAAATACTGGTTACAAACTAGTAGACATAAAATGGCAATGTCATTGGTTTACATGACATGAAGTGAACATGTTAGTGGCTTAAATGCCATAAACTAGCAATGTCAACTTATTCTTCTTTTCCTCACTTTTCTTTTACTTTGCTTTTTGGCGAAACTATAATATTGGTCCCTCAAGTTTATCATGTGCATGCAATTGGTTCCTTAAGTTTAAAGTGAGTATAATTAGTCCCTCAAGTTTTAAAACTGAGTTGTATTAGTCCTTTTACTAACTGCTGTTAGTGGTGTTATTTACGTGGCTAACGGAACAATGACTTGGCATTTTTTTAATGATGTGGCATTTTTTTATTAAAAAATTACAAAATAAATTTACAAACAATATTTACAACTCAGGTTCTCCACTGTCCTCCTCCTCCTCAATGTCTCATATGATATCATATCTCTTTCCTTCCTTCCTTGTTTAACTTATTTATTTATCACTATACATACATACAATTGATCTCTTATCTTGATTCTTTTGAGTTACAGAAACAAAAGAAGGGGCCAAGTCCAACGCAACGCAATATAAAAGTTAGAAGCATGGCAGCAAGCTTGTTGTGTTCAAATCAAATACTAGTACTACATAATAATAGTCTCACTCCCAGAGTAGAAAATCCATTATACCCGAGATCATTCTTATCCTAAACAAAAAAAAAACCCATGACATGGTAAGTTTTGTGTGGTTGCTCTAACTGAAAGTTCTAAAGAGTCAAGCAACAAGAAGACTGAAGAAGAAGAAGAAAGTAAAATCCCTTCGAGGGCTAGGTCAGATTCGGATGAGCCTCCTCCTTAGGCTCAGAATGAAAGTGCATCCCACCGGCGGCAGGTCAGCGCTTTGTACAATCAGTAGAAATTTTTTTTTTTTTTTTTAATTTGGTACCTGGTTGTAAATATTGTTTGTGTAAATTTATTTTGTAATTTTTTAATAAAAAATGCCACATCATTAAAAAAAATTCCAAGTCATTGTTCCGTTAGCTATGTAAGTAACACCATTAACGGCAGTTAGTAAAAGGACTAATATAACTCAATTTTAAAACTTGAGGGACTAATTATGCTCGCTTCAAACTTAAAGGACCAATTGCGCACACAAGATAAACTTGAGGGACCAACATTGTAACTTTGCCTTGTTTTTCCTCTTTTTCTCTAACCATTGAGGACAATCTCATTGTCTGCCTCCATCACTGCCGTTCCATTCCCATTGATTACTCCAAGTCAAAGACTCGAAGGTAGTTCATGTGCGCACACTCCGGGACATGGGAAGCTGAGAACGAGTTGCAAATTTAAGGCTTGGTTGAGATTTACGGGTTGTTTGGATTTGTGGATTTCCATCACTCATCACCCTATTTCCATCACTCATCACCCAAAATAAGTGGGTCCCACAGAGAAGGTGCTTGTTTGGATGAGTTTTGGGGTTTTATTTCCACCACTCGGTTCTCATCAAACTGGGTAATGAGTTACTAAAAACAAAAACAAGTTTACTCTTCAATAGTAACTAAAAATAAACTTGAAATAAAGCTCAGTCGAAATTTACCAAATTCTTTGACTACAAAATTTTATCAAAGTAAAAATTCATATTCAGAAAATTTTATAATGTCCACATACCATGCCTCCAAATTCCACAAAACTCTTATAACTAAAGCACATCCGCATCACCAATCTGATTTGACTATATTCTCCCCCAAAAAGGAGGGATAATTTTCAACTTTAATCCATAAATCAATCAGTTGAAAATTTCATTCACATGAAATGTCAATGACTAAAAATCTTATTCACATTAGTGTCAATGAAAAGATATATATATATATATATATATATATATATACCTAACAAACACACATAACCATATATCGAACGGGACTAGCCAATCCAAAAAGGTTTACTGTAGATCAATGCCTAGGCCGATTTGGTGTTAAATAAAAACTAGTATTAGTAAAAAAAAAAAAAAACTGGTGAAAACCGAACAAACCCTAGAACCGCGATACCAGGTTTTTTATAACATACAATAATAATAATAATAATAATAATAATAATTCCTATTATAATAAGAATAAGAATAAATGAATTAAAACGTTCATTTGTCTTGAGGATTCTAGACTCGATAAAAGTCAGCTCATGCATTCAATATTTAAAAATTATTTGAAGGATTCTTTTTTTGATGATGAAATATTTGAAGGATTCTACTATTTTTAGATGCAAGAGTATAATGTATTTGTTTATCTTTCCAATGTGAGAATTATAAAACTTCTTGTTAAAAGTTAAAACCTCTCCCTTATTTATCAAGGAAGAATCATAGGTTGTTCTTTCATCCTTTCAATATATATGGGACTTGCAGCACTTATTTTTAAAACATTTCCTCCATTGTTAATAGGGGGCATGGTTGCAATTGTGGATCTCAGTACAGTGGACAAAATACTTATTTGTGAAAAGTTTGCATCATATTTATGTATTATTTTGCCAAACATCTAGCATATATTTATGTTCTTCATTAAATTTCCTTCTCTTTTGGCTATAAGAATTTTCATTTTTATACCTTTTTTCATAGTGGTGGGTTGAAGTAAGGATGCATGGTTCGTGCCTTCCTTGTCATCAGATAGAAGAACACAAATGAACTTCCACTCAACTATTGGAGGATGGCTGGTTTCCATCAAGACAATTCTGGCCTCACCAAGATGGAACATGGATTGAAAATAACGCTTCATTGCTTTTTATTTTTTTAATTTTTTTCTTTTTTTGGGGACGTTGGTTTTTCCCATCATTAGAGAATGGAAAACCAACTGTAGGGACTGGGTTTGAGCACTTCTTCTATTGGATGAATGAGCTTAGGCCCAACTAGCCCAGTACAATAAATTTATAGAGAATGGGTTTAAGAACTAGGCCCTAGTGAGGATTACAACAACTAAACATAGATATGAGTGGATTAAACAAGAAGGTCGTGGACTAAAGTATGAAATTCTGTTCCTCGGCCCTCAATTAAGGGACTAGTAGTTTTTATTATTTCTTCAGTGCTTGGTTACAAAGGTTTCAAAGTTGATACCAATTGTTACTATCCCCCCCCCCCCCCCCCCAATTCTGGAGGACTTCTTACATTATATACTCCCTCTCAGTTGATCTTGACTCTCCATCTGTTGATCATGCAGGTTACTACTTGAGTGCTTGTCCCATTAGCCATCTTCCTCAGCTTTCTGTGAGTTGCAGCAACCTAGACAACAACACTGTTCAAGGGTCATTTCCTCATTAATGCGGTCAGAATGTTAGTTGTGGGCATTTAATGTGGAGGTGACAGTTTTTCCTTGAATTGCTCCTCCACCATGCTTCCATGGCTGACCCATTGTACTTGTCTTTTTCTTAAATTGCTCTAGGAAGCTGCCTTTGGTGGCGTACTGCTCCTCCCTTCTATGATCTCAGCTGGCCGAGGACAGGATCGTCCTCGGTGATATTTCTTGGCAACTTAGGCCTTCTACTTTCATCCTCGGACGTTTCTACCTCTTCAGCGTGGGCCTTGGGCCTAATATAAAGTGGGTTGGGGTTGCCGAATTCTTAAGCCCCATAATAGCCCCTCAAAATCCTGCTGTCCGGCTCTTCGGACAGGGAGGAGGGTTTTGATGTCCTCGGGCCCTTGTCATGACTTGTCACGACTTGTCACGTCTTGTCCTTCATCAATGCCAAAGTCCTTTCACTTGTCCAAGGCACGTTCTTGGTGCTTCGGTATATGGAGCGCGCCCTCATTAAATTCTGGCGGTTTTGTGTTCCCCACGCACAACGGTGTGATGGTAATCTAATGGTGGGGATCTTTTTGACATTATGGGCTGGAAAACCCACACAGTTATTTTTAACTGGAGGTACAAATACCCATTTGAACCGATTTGCCTCTTCACTTTTGTATTCAAGAGTTCTTATGCACGTATCCTAAGTTCAGTCAAATCTCCAACCAAACTCACACCTTTTTTTAGCACAAAAAGCCTGTCCGATAAGCTTTTCCTCCTTTCTATAAGTTCTTCTATCTCTTACTAAGCCTTTTTTTTTCCCTTTGTTCCTTTTTTTCTTTCGTCTTTCCTTGAGTCTTTTAGTCGTTTCTAGGGATGGGTAGGTTTAAGAAGTTGGTTGAGTCAGAAGAGGTAATGGAGAAGTTCATTGTCGATTACAGGATACCCAGTACTGTAGGTCTGAGGTACTGTGAAGAAGGGGAGGGGTATTTTAGAAGGTAGGAGGGTGAAGTAGTGATTCCTATAATCGCCTTCCTAGAAGGTGGTATGAGAATCCCTATGGGATCGATGATGAGGGACTACCTTAGGCACTTCCAATTAGCTCCCACCTAGTGCACCATCAATGTGTTTAGGATTCTAGGTTGTGTGGATGCCCTAAACGAGAAGATGGGGTTGAGGTTAATCCACCACGATGTAAACTGGTGCTACAACCTCCAACACCTAAAGGGTAAATCCTACTATATGAAGACGAGGGAGGATAAGGTTTGACTTATTCAGTGCCTCCCTGGGTCCAGCAAGGGATTAGATAAGAATTTCGTTATCGCGTTCGGGGAATGTCATGACGGCCTTCATTGCCCAACATAGGAGGGGACACCAGGTGGGGTATTTAGAGTAGGAGAGGGTTTGATCTTTTATGTTATCGCAGTTTGCATTGCTTGGTTGTTAATACGAACATGCTTTCTTTTTTGCAAATCCACACGCTTTTGAATGACACTTCCATTTGGTCAACAAGGAAGATTTGCAGACCATACTTAGGGCAGAGATCTTTGTGAACGAAGCTGACAACCAAGTTAGGGTTGCTCACAAGATCCTTGGATACAATTCAATCCAGACGTCATTTTCGACTCCGAAGTACGTGATCAGAGCCAAAGATCCTCGGCTTCACAAAATCACCGTAGCAGAGCACGGATTTTTGTTCCCCAAAGGATCTTCGATCCCAGAAGGCATTCCGTCGACAGGTCCTTCTTCATCTCCTCAAGCTGCAGAGGCCGAGGGAAGAAGACTAGGAGAAGAAGAGGAAGTTGCTGATTTTGGTCCAACTGAGGACGAATTTGGCGCATTCAACCAAGTCAATCTACCCAAGGATCCTTCTGGTGACTTGGGTGACCCTAATTTGACCGAAGCGGACCTCTTACTAGCAGGGACTTCTCCTTAGGCCGAGATGGGTTTTAAGAGACAATCCCAAACCAGCTTGTTCAACCTGATTGAGGGTCAGCTGGGGAAAGACGCGCCGGGGAAGCCACAGTCCAAGCTTCCTCCCCCTTCACCCAAGTGCTAGCTTGTTCAAACTAGGTCATCTTCCGCCCAGTCCAAGCTTCCACCTCCTCCACCCCAGCCAAGTTTGCCATTAAGGCCCGAGCCCACTAATCCCAAGCACAAGAAGGACAAGGACAAACGGCCCATGGGAGCAGATAAATCTCGTTCCTCTTAGGAGGAGGATGAGGCTCGGCGGCCCTCTAAGCAACAAAAAACGGGGCAGTAGGGCCAAGGAAAAGAAGTGGCTGTGCAGTCTGAGCCCCAGGCTTGGCTCCCTACCCCCATGCTCCATGGGGAGCCTTTGATGGAAAATGCCTCCCTCAGGGACTTCCAAGGGGGTGAGGGCACCTACGTGGCGGATGTGCTGGGGAGGTCCCTGCTACTTCCCGCCGATATGGTCGAGTTGGGAAACCTGAAGAGGCAGGAGGTCTTCCTTAACCTTAAGAGGTACCTGGGCATGGTAAGACTTCCAACACTTGTGACTTCATTGATTTTTGCTCTTTGGTTTCCAACTTACTGTGTGCTTGTTTCAATTTGGCAAGCTGTCCAGGCCACTTATAGGCTGGAAGAAGTAGCCAATGACCAGAGCAGGGCCCTGGATATTGAGCGTGACAGGTGCCTGGAAGCTGCTCGGACCCTTAAGATCTCCGAGGCCGACCTCACGAAAGCTAGGGAAGATCTTAAGGAGATGATAAGGGCCAGGGATAACGCCGAAGCAGGCCTAGCCAGCGCTCAGAAGTAAGTCCAAGACCGGACGAGGCGCCTGCTCGAGGCAGAGGATCAGCTAAAGATTGCTAAGGAGCAAATTGTTGATCTAAAGAAGCAGTTGGTCGAGGCAGAGGGGGCCAAGAATGTTGCAGAATGGGCCAGAGATGAGGCTTTGAGGGCTAAGGAGGAGGCGGAGTTCACCAAGGCCGAGGCTCAGCTTACTAAGGAGACAGCCGAGGAGGAGGCCTTTGTCTTGGGTGTGGCTGAGACCTAAGCCACTCTTAAGGCTCAAATGCTTGGGGTATGCAAGCTCTACTGCTCCCAGGTTTGGAATTAAGCCTTAAAACAAGCTAGAGTTGAGGCTTTGTCTAACCTGTGGAGGGTAGAGAATGTATATTACCCTCCTGCCATCCGTGAGGCTTCTCCCTCTAGCTCTGAGGCTGAGGTTGCTCTTGAAGAGGCTGAGACTGCTCAACTGGAAGTTGCTCTGGTTGCAACTGCCTCTGATGAGCCAGCTAAGGAAGCCGAGCCTCCTAAGGTGAATGAAACAGATAAGGGCCCTAACCAGGAAGCACCCCAGGAGGTTTCAAGATCCTCGGGTGATGCCCAGGCCCTTGATGCCAAGGAGACAGTTATCCTCGCGGCGCCTCTACAGGTTCTTCCCACAGGAGAAAGCTCTGAGGACCCTGAGGCAGCTTCCAACCAGCCTTTCAAAGGGGGAATGAAGATTAAGCTGAAGAAATAGGCTGTCTCGGACTTATTGTAATGGGACCCACCCCCCACCCCCCCTTTTTATTGTTTTGAAACATTGTAATGAGACCTTTGGATTGAATATATGAAATTCCCTTTTTTTTTCTTTTTTCTTTTTTTTCTTTTTACGTTATTTGTTTATGGTTATTATGATGGGCTCTGCCATTTATGTAACTTGTGCTTTGATTATTAGCTAAACAATCTCAATAGTTCAACTTGTTTTTTATTTTTGAAATGGCAACCAAAAAATGTAAAGTCCATAATGATGACTACCACTTAGACTTTGATTAATAATTGAGCCACTTTATTACTATGACTTGCTTTTGTTGAATAGAATACGAAGGGAATAACGTTATAACATTAATCCTATACCTTATGAATTGGTTATCATAAATGGTAAAAAATGCTAAGCACGCAGCATTCATAAAGATAAGCCTTTAAGTCCTAGGATCAAATGCCTCAGCACAATGCGTAAAGGTACTCATAGGTATGCTCTAAAAATTTACTGACATTAAAGGAACTGTTAGCTGCTGATTATGCGGGAGAGTTAAGTTCAATGTACCTCAGAATGCCTTAAGTGATGCTCATGGGCTTGTGTTTGTTCACATCTTTGTTGAAAGTAGTTAGTTTCCCCATAGGTTTGAGTCCGAGGACCATGCAAGACCTTGGTTCTGTCTAGTACTTCGATTTTTCTTGAAGTAACTAGTTTCCCCATAGGTTTAAGTCTGAGGACCATACAAGACCTTGGTTCTGTCTAGTACTTAGATTTTTCTTGAAGTGACTAGTTTCCCCATAGGTTTGAGTCCGAGGACCATGCAAGACCTTGGTTCTGTCTAGTACTTAGATTTTTCTTGAAGTGACTAGTTTCCCCATAGGTTTGAGTTCAAGGACCATGCAAGACCTTGGTTCTGTCTAGTACTTAGATTTTTCTTGAAGTAACTAGTTTCCCTATAGGTTTAAGTTCAAGAACCATGCAAGACTTTGATTCTGTCTAGTACTTAGACGGCTACCGAAATACAAGACACATAATCATAATAGACTTAAGAGTTGAATCAGAGAAATGCTTTTATTAATAATAATACCTTCTCAGGTTATTTACATTCCATGGACGTGGTACAGCTTTTTTATCTAAGTCTTCTAAGTAGTATGCACCTACTCCTGCTACTGAAGTAATTCGGTACGGTCCCTCCCAACTGGGTCCCAACTTTCCCCAGGAGGGTTCTTGGCAGTACCCACAACTTTCCTCAATACTAAGTCCCTTGGTGCTAGTGGTCTCAGCTTTACATTGGCATCATATTCCTGCTTGAGCTTCTGCTGGTAATAGGCCAACTGGATCATTGCCTTTTCTCTTCATTCATCAATCAGATCCAGGCTCTTCCCTAGTAGTTCATTATTACTGCTTGCAATGAAAGAGCTCGTCCTCAGTGTTGGGAAGTTTGCCTCTAGAGGGATAACAGCTTTAGCCCCATATGTCATGGCAAAAGGTGTTTCCCCTGTTGACCGCCGTGGTGTAGTTTGGTAAGTCCATAGGACATATGGCAGCTCTTCTACCCATCTTTCCTTGGCGTCATCCAGTCTCTTCTTAAGCCCATTGACTATGACAATGTTGACTGCCTCGGCCTGTCCATTTCCCTGAGGATAAGCTAGAGTTGAGTACTTGTTTGTGATCCCCAGTTCGCAACAGTATCTTTTGAAGGTTTTGCTGTCAAATTGGAGTCCATTATCTGAGATGAGGGTATGAGGGACCCTGAACCTTGTAACAATGTTTCTCCAGATGAATTTCTTAGCATCCACATCTCTGATGTTGGCCAGTGGCTCTGCTTCGACCCATTTTGTGAAATAGTTTGTGCCAACCAACAGATATCTCTTGTTTCCTGGCGCCTTGGAGAAAGGGCCTACAATGTCCAGGCCCCACTGGGTAAATGGCCATGGGCTAGACAAAGGGTTTAGGACTCCTCCTGACTGATGAATATTTGAGGCGAACCTTTGGCACTGGTCATATTTCCTAACATATTCTAGGGCTTCCTTCTGCATCCCCGGCCACTAATATCCTTAGGTAATGGCTCGGT
This sequence comes from Quercus glauca, assembly GCA_023736055.1. Classification (NCBI taxonomy): domain Eukaryota; kingdom Viridiplantae; phylum Streptophyta; class Magnoliopsida; order Fagales; family Fagaceae; genus Quercus; species Quercus glauca. The sequence goes on along the minus strand of CM043320.1, from coordinate 23,160,089 downwards.
GCGACAGAGATCTTCCTCCTGTGTGACTCTCACAGATCCCTTCGTGCAACTCTTCAAGCAGTAATTCTGATGCTTTAAGGTGAATACACAGCAAATATGGCCCAGAATAGGAGCGCTTATACAATTTGTGGTCCTCAAACAACCAAAACCGAGGAGCGTTTATTCATATCTTCTCGGCCTCTGATTTCTCCTCGGGCAGAATATCATCTTTGAGAAATCTCACTATAGGGTCCATCCAGCTAGGACTTACCCTAACTTGATGGATATGAACCATGCCCTTTGCACCCTCATTGGCTCTTTCCAGATGTTTGACAAGAATAATTCGAGGCAGCCCTCCTACCAAGGAGGTAGCGAGCGTGGCCAATGAATCTGCATGGGTGTTTCCACTTCTAGAGATGTGTAACAAGCTGAAAAGATCGAAGTCTGACTGCAAGTGTTTGACCTGGCTTAAGTACTCTTACATTCTTGCATCTCTAGCTTCTAACTCTCCCTTTACCTAGCCCACTACCAATCTCGAGTTCGAGAACATCTCTATGGCTTTTCCTCCCATTTTCTACACCATGGCCATTCCTTGTAACAAGGCCTCATACTCGGCTTCATTATTTGTGGCCTAGAACCCAAGTCTTAGGGATTTCTCTATGGTAGCCTTCTTAGGTGATATCAGGACTAGCCTCACTTCGGATCACCTTTGATTTACTGCGCCATCAACGTACACCTTCTAACATGGGGGTTTCGACGTAGAGATTACCCCAACTGATTTTCCATCCATGTTGCGCTTCTCTGCTACTATTTCTATTGGTGGTTCAGCAAATTCAGCCACCAAGTCAGCCAGGATCTGGCCCTTTATTAAGGTTCGAGACAGGTACTTGATGTCAAAAGCCCCCAGAATTATGTTCCATTTGGCGATCCTTCCAGTGTAATCAGCAGTCCGAAGTACAGGCTTCAAGGGTAGTTGGGTTAAGACAACTACTGTGTGGGCCTGGAAGTAATGGGGAAACTTTCGTGTAGCATGGACCACAGCTAGTATGGCTTTCTCCAAGGGTAAGTACTTGACTTCAGCTTCATGTAGCGACTTGCTTACATAATAGGCTAGTTTTTGAATGCCATTGTAATCCCGTATTAGCACCAAGCTCACAGCATGAAGAGCCATAACAATATATGCGTATAGGATTTCATCGGCCTCAGGATTGGACATGATAGACGATCAGGACAAGTACTCCTTGAGTTGCTGGAAGGCCACAACACAGTCCTCGGACCACTCAAATCCTTTCCACTTGTTAATCAAGAGATAGAATGGTCTGCATCTATCCACCGACCTGGAAATGAATCGATTTGAGGCCGCGATCATTCCAGTGAGCTTTTGGACCTCCTTGGCGTTTTGTGGTGGTTTTAAATCATTAATAGCCTTGATCTGGCCAGGATCAACCTCAATTCCCTTGTGAGTAATAATGTAGCCTAAAAACTTGCCTGATCCCACGCCAAATGAGCATTTGGATGCATTTAGGTGCAGCTTGTGTTTCCTCAAGACGTCAAAGGTGCAACCCAGGTCTCCCAAATGCTCGGAAACTGATGGAGATCAAGGCACCGCTTCGAAGGATCTCGTTCAAGTACCAATTGGACCGGTTTCGAGAGCACAAGCAAAGAAGTTCAAGGATGTACTTAACGGACTCATCCAAGAGTTATGGGCTCAAGCAAATTCGTGGAGGCCCATTAAGCATGATCCACGTGGGTATCAAAGAATCGTCACCTTGATTCAAGTTCTAGAAGGATCCGGTCAAGGCTAAGAATTGGCAAGAAATATTTTGGGCCTATTCTAGAAGGATCGTGATGCACGACACAATTTACTAATTAATTATTGCAATTTATTATTTTTGGTATTTTTATGTAAAAAAACGTTATTTTAGGTTTAGGTGATTTATTTCCTTGTTTTTATGTGCATTTAATGCTTTTTAGGTCAAATTTGATTCCTGATATGGTTAGGTATCAATTAGGAGTTTTTTTAGAATATATTTTCTTGTCTGTCAAGTTTTATAGAGCCCTTAAATAGGCTCCTAAGTCTGTAAACGTTTTTAGAAGACATAATTGAATATTCATAAAACTTGTGAGGTTTATTCTCTTTGGTTCTTTGAAGAACTATTCGAACTTATCGGGATTTCCCGTGGCGTTCATCTTGACTTATCAAACGGAGTTTCCACCACCGTTTGTGGCGTCTTCCTTATACCGAGGTTCTTGTTTGTCATAAACAACGGGTCGAGGTCTTCCCTTCGAATCTGTCCATAGAACGATCTTGGGTTCCTTTTCGTTGTTGGGTCTCGTTATTCTTGGCGGGGTTCACATCAGAAACCACTTTACTCTTCACTACCATATCATCAACATAGATTTCGATGCTTTTGCCCAATTGCAGCTCGAACATTCTCGTCATCATCCTTTGATAAGTGGACCCTGCATTCTTTAGACTAAACGGCATCACCTTGTAGTGGTAGTTTCTAATAGAAGTCACGAAGGCTGTCTTCTCATGATCCTCCAGGGCTAGTGGTATTTGATGATAACCTTGAAAGGCATCTAAGAAACTCATTCGAGGATGGCCCGCAATTGCATCCACTAGCTAGTCTATTGAGGCATAGGGAACGGGTCTTTTGGGCATGCCTTATTTAGGTCCGTGAAGTCTACACAAACCCGCCACTTTCCACTTTTTTTCTTGACCACCACGGTGTTAGCCAACCATTTGGGGTAAAAAACCTCATTGATAGTCTCTACACGCTTAAGCTTCTTCATTTCTTCCCTGATCGCATCAGCATGCTCTCTTGACGGGCGTCGAGTTGGCTACTTCTTGGGAGTGATGGATGGATTGACATTGAGATGGTGACAGATAAAGGCTGGGCCAATCCTTGGAGCATCACAAGCATCCCATGCAAATACGTCAATATTTCTTGTGAGGAACTCAATCAACTCCTCTTTCTCCTGAAGAGGCAGCTAAGCGCCGACCTAGAAGAACTTCTCTGGGTCATCACCGATGACCACCTTCTCCAGATCTTCGTATTTTGCTTCCTAGGCAGCTGCATCAGGGGGCGCCACCGGGGCCTTTGATTGCTATAAGCTCTTTTCAACAGGGGTCGAGGACTCCGCATCAAGCGGATGTGAAATGGCAGCCACTATGCACTGCCTTGCTGTGGACTGGGAACCACGAATTTCGAGAACCTGGTCCCCTGACAAGAATTTCACCTTCTGGATTAGGGAGGAGGCAATAGCCCCCAAGGTGTGAAGCTAGGGCCTATCGACGATGGCTGTGTATGGAGAGTAGGTATCCACCACGATAAAGTTCACCTCCACTATCTTTGGGCCGGTCTGGATAGGTAGCCTAATCATGCCCTTTGGAATAACAAGCTTCCCATCGAAGCTCATCAAGGGAGAGCTATAGGGCGTCAAATCTTCCAATTTCAATCTCAACCCCTTGTACAGGTCGGGGTACATAATCTCGGCCCCACTGCCATCATCCACCATCACTCTTTTCACATCGTAGTCCCCGATTTTGAGAGCGATCACCAGCGCATCATCATGGGGCTGGGTGATTCCAATATTGTCTTCTTTTGAAAAAACTCAAGATTAGGTGAAAATTCCCTCTAGCTCTCTTCGGCCCTGGCTGGGACCCCTCGGTAGGCAACTGAGCCACAATTAACACTCGTGAAGGCCTATTCTTCCTGGCGTGACCAAGATTACATTGATCGTCCCTGCGGGTGGTCTCAGGGCAGCATCTCTCTGGGGCTCCTGATGGGTTTGGTTTTGATGACCACTGGAATGATGCAGAAGGTGCCTCAGCTTTCCTTCTCGGACTAGCTGGTCCAGATAGTTCTAGAGATTCCTACAGTTCTCTGTGGTATGTCCGTGGTCCTGGTGGTATTGGCAATAAAGGTTTTGATTGCGCCTCGTGGACTCTTAAAGTATGGCTCGTTCCTGATTTTCTCCAACACGGTGTACTGGTTCTCGGAATACAGCATTGTCAGTCTGTGTGTTGGCTGCTCTAGACTGCCTTACGAAATCTCTCCTTAGGCGGTTACTGTTATATCGGTCCGACCTGAAATCCCTCATCTCTTGAGGGATAACTTTCTCTTTTCCCTTACCTTGCAGCTGGTCTTCCTCTACTCGTTTATACTTATCGATCCTATCTATCAGTTGGCGCACACTGGGGCAGGCTTGCCAGTCAAAGACTTCCTCAAGCCGTGCTCGGCTGTGAGACCATTTTTAAAGGTGCTGATGGTGACATCATCAAAATTGACGTCCATTTCATTATACATCTCCCAATATCTGTCCGAATAGGCCTTGAGAGTTTCTCCATCATGCATGGATAAAGATAATAACGTACTCAAGGGCTAAGGAGGTCTGCTGTTTGTAACAAAACGGGAGCCAAAGGCCTAGGTTAGTTGCCTATACTAATCTATGGAATTCGTCTTCAAGCCATTGAATCACCACATCGCCACTGGTCCTAAGCTAGAGGGGAAAACCTTGCACATCAACACCTCGTTTTTAGAATGGACAACCATCCTTTGGTTAAACTGGCTTACATGCTCTGCGGAGTCTGTTTTGCCGTTATAAATAGTGAAAGTTGGTTGTTAGAATCACCGAAGAAGTATAGCCTCTTCTATATGGCGTGTGAAAGGTGACTGGGAGAGTTGATCCAGTTCCCTGCTCATGGCATCGCTTCCCAAGCCCCTAGGAGGTGGGCTTTTACGTTTACGCCTCCGGTAGTGCTCTTCTTCGTGAAAGAATGTCTCGCTTAGAGGAGTTCTCGATCTTTGCCTATAGTCATCATCGCTTTCATCATTGGAGGGCATGTCAGGGCTAGAATGAGACCGCTTTCGTTGTGCATGGCACAGCTTTCTCTTCAAGTCGTCTATCTCTTGCTGCATGGCCTGCTTATCATCCTGTCTTTGGGATACGTGACTACCCCCACGAGAGTGGCTTCTGCTGGTTTGAGTGGTGTGCACACTTCCCTCTCGAAACCTTCCATTCTCCTCATTTCGATCACGCTCAAGGTTAGGGAAGTTACCCTACGGTTGGGATCTAGCCGGTTCAGGCTGATGGGAGTCTACTTGATGAGAGACTAATCCTACCATACTTGATCGTTGCCCTTACTAACACACAAGTTCTTCCCACAGACGACGCCAATTGTAGGGACTGAGTTTGAGCACTTCTTTTATTGGATGAATGAGCTCAGGCCCAACTAGCCCAGTACAATAAATTTATAGAGAATGGGTTTAAGAACTAGGCCCTAGTGAGGATTACAACAACTAAACATGGATACGAGTGGATTAAACGAGAACGTCGTGGACTGAAGTATGAAATTCTGTTCCTCGGCCCTCAATTGAGGGACTAGTAGTTCTTATTATTTCTTCAGTGCTTGGTTACAAAGGTTTCAAAGTTGATACCAATTGCTACTGTCCCCCCCCCCCCCCCCAATTCTGGAGGACTTCTTACATTATATACTCCCTCTCAGTTGATCTTGACCCTCCATCTGTTGATCATGCAGGTTACTACTTGAGTGCTTGTCCCATCAGCCATCTTTCTCAGCTTTCTGTGAGCTGCAGCAACCTAGACAACACTGTTCAGGGGTCATTTCCTCATTAATGCGGCAAGAATGTTAGTTGTAGGCATTTAATGTGGAGGTGACAGTTTCTCCTTGAATTACTCCTCCACCATGCTTCCATGACTGACCCATTGTACTTGTCTTTTTCTTGGATTGCTCTGGGAAGCTGCCTTTGGTGGCGTGCTGCTGCTCCATTTTATGATCTCGGCTGGCCGAGGACAGGATCGTCCTCGGCAATGTTTCTTGGCAACTTGGGCCTTCTACTTTCATCCTCGGACGTTTCTACCTCTTCGGCGTGGGTCTTGGGCCTAATATAAAGTGGGCTGGGGTTGCTAAATTCTTAGGCCCCACACCAACAAAAGGTGCAGATCTACTATTTATATAAATATGATACAAGAATGAATGAAAGCAAATGGTAGATTCAAAAGTAATAAAATAAAAAACAACAAAATGTTTTATAACTCAACAAACATTTTTTGATGTTCCTAATTGGAAATGCCCATAACTTTTATATAAAATAATAATAATAATTTTAATAAAGTATTTAATTTCTATATTTTCTAACATTTAAAAAAAAAAATCTATATTGTATTATGCTCCTCTATAATTTACTCTTCCCATTTTATCTATTTATTTATTTTTGAGGAACATCTATTTATTTATTTTGAATAAAAAAAGGGTCTCCAGTATGAACTTATCAATCCCACGCTATATGATAGTAAAGCAAACCACTCAATTCTTATCAAGTATCATGTAAGGCGAACCACGTGACGGTGGTTTTTCATTTTATTTTTTTATGAAGTCCCACTAAAATGAGATAGTGTAAACCCATAATTTTCAAATTCCAACACCTACAAAGGTCAAAAACGTAATATTTTTCTTTCTAAAGGTGGGAAATTTACTACTATAAAGTAAAAACTGGCTGATGATATTTGATGCCATACGCTTCTAAAAAGGCTTAAGTTCCAAACTTCAAAGGATGCATCATTCAAACAATAAAAAAATTCGAAGAGCATTTATAGATTTATAGAAAGAGAACATTAGTTATATTACAAATATTATTATATAACCTTTATAAATTGATGAATCACTTCGAAAAGTAATTCAAATATTTATTTATTTTGTTTGAATAAGTCCATTGACACAATAAATTTCACGATATTTTTTATAATTGTTGAGATGTTAAGTTATAATTAATATACAATAAAAGTAATATCAACAATGATCCCATTAAAAGTGATATTGAGGGAAAAATGGTAGAATACCAATTATTGTCGAACTATTCAGTAAAATACCATTGTTTCCAAAGTATTTGGTAAAATACCACTCTTTTGGAACTCAATATTGTGAAAATCGAGTTCTGTCTATAACTCGATATTAGTAATATAGAGTTCCATGTGTGTTTTGCCACGATAGCAGGTGCCGATATGGCTATTTTGAATAAAAAATGTCACGGAGAACTTGATATTAAAAAATCGAGTTCTACACAATTTTTTTAAGTGGAACTCGCTATCAGTATTGAGTTCTTTGCAAAAAACATTTTAAAAATAAAGTGGAACTCAATATTTGTAATATCGAGTTCCATGTAAACAAAAATTAAACTAATAGTCTCCTCTAATTCAAGTTCTGAAAAAAAGAAAAAAGAAAAAAAAATTAAAATGCAACTCGATTTTTGTATTATCAAGTTCCTTGCAAATTTTTTTTAAAAGAAAGACAAATTACAATTTACCCACATGTGGTTTGAAATTTAACACTTTACCCATCTGAAGTTAGCTCAATTAGAGCTCTGTAACCCAGTTTTGTTAAAAGCAAGGCTAAAATATGTAATTTTGCTCTACTTTTATCTCTCTCTCCTCCAAAAACACAAAAATATAAGATCAAATAAGATAAAAAATAATCTAGCGGAACACTTGCATCGTGGGATTTCAAACCATAGGTAGACAACTTAAAATTCGGTCAAATTTCAGATGGGTAAAGTGTTAAATTTCAAACCAAAGGTAGACAACTTAAATTTCGGTCAAATTACAGGTTGGTAATTTGTAATTTGCCCTAAAAAAGAAAATAAAATGGAACTTCCATTCAATCAAATTTGAGTGTCTAAGAAATAAACCTGCATTCAACTTGTCAAATATGAGATGCTTCACCAAAGACAATGATGTAAGAAGTTTCTGATCTCACACAAGCTAAGCAAACTAAAAAACAGATTAGACCAATGCCAGGATTGATATAGTAATATATACCAATGTTAGTGGTGACCAGCTTGACATGATTTTTCTTTACTTTGGTTAGGCTGCTTGACATGATTTTTCTGTATTTTGGTTAAGCTGCATTGACAAAAGCAACAGAATCTTTAACATTCTACACAATTAAGTTGGAAAGCATGAAAAGAAGACATGAACAAATATAGGTTTCACTTTTAAAAAAAGAAAAAAAGAAAAAAAAAAAACTAAGGGGTTTCCAATATAATTTGCAAGAGGATTACAGAGAGAGAGGGAAATAGAGAGCTGTGTGAAAACAGCTTAGCAATATGCCAGCCAGGTCAGATTCTTCAAAGATTAATTAAACAAGATGAACATCTCAGCTTGTATATTAGGATTAACTGAAAGTATATAACCATTAAAATAAATAGAACTGAACACATATTGCTGCTATGGATCTAAGTATCAAGAGAAGGAATAATTTAGAATCGTAGAATTTCCATTGGAAGACTTAAAATTATAAACAATTGGAAGATACTAAAATTTTAAGAAAGTACCATGACGAATATGCTCAAATCTTGGATGACAAATCCATTTTTTTAAGATTGTCCTTTGATCCAGTGAAGTGGTTATCAACAACAATTACCTGAGTAGAAAAAATTGTGAACATAGTCATCTTCAGTGTTTTATGTGATACAAATGAAATCAGTAGTTGTCATATGAAACATACCATTACACATTTACACTTTGATCCTAAAGCCACAAGATTTAATTTTAAAAGCTAAACTTATTGGCTATTGCCTGAGATCATTCTGGAATCTAAGACATCACACCGTTATCCAAGAGTTATTTGTGTGACACTGCAGTCATGCACTTTTTCAAACCCTCTCCCCCTCCCTCGTCATCTTCAAGATCAAATAAAGTAATTTTGAAAATTGTTTCAATGTTGTGAGAGGGGTGTTTGCCAGAGATTTGAGGAGTGTTCGACAGAGATATGAGCAGTGAAGGAGAGAGAGAGAGAGATTAAGCACAGATTGAATCTTACTGGGATGGTTTTGATTTCCACGATGAGGAGAGTGAAGGAGATCAATGAGAGAGAGAGAGAGAGAGAGCAACAACAGATTGTACCTTACTGGGTTGTATTTTGGGTTTTGTATTTCAACATAACTCGATATCCCTAATATCGAGTTCTACTTTATTTTTATTTTATAAATTCCATATAACTTGATATTATGAAATTCGAGTTCCACTTCAAAAATAATTGTACATAACTCGATTTTATAAATATTGAGTGCCACATGGTCTTTTTTATTGAAAAAAGCCACATCATTGATTGCTACCATAGCCACACAAGCATGGAACTCGATTTTAGTATTATCAAGTTTTGCACTCAACTCGATTTTCAGAATATCGAGTTCCAAAAGAGTGATATTTTGTTGAATAGTTCAAAAATAAGTGGTATTTAGCCATTTTGTCTAGTGATATCGAACTAATCGCAATTTACCACCAGACCCAGGTGGGGGCCCACGCCCCCCGGATCCAATTTTCTTTTCTTTTTTTTACTTATTTTATATATATATATATATATATATATATTTGTAATTATCTCTCTTCCAAAACTTTAAGCTCCCTCCAACTAGCAATTATCCAACCCAAAAACTTAACAAAAATAATAAAACATTCACAATGATGATTTTATTTTAGCAAAAAAAACTATTTTACCACTAAAAAACCAAAAGACCACGTGTTATTGGAGAAGCTAAAGCTATATTTTTTGCAACTACAGTAAATTGGTATAAATACCAGTTTGCTGTAACAAGTTGTTAAAAATAAAATAAAATATTTTATTAAAATTATCTCTCTACCTTCAATTAAAAAACTCAAATTCTCTCTCTTCCTTTATTATTTTAATGAGTTGTTTATATTATTTTAAATGAAGTGGTAAAAAAATAGTACATTTGATGTTAGGTGTATTGTAAAGTGAGGTGGTAAAATAGATAAATTAGTTTTTGAAGTTGCTAAAAGTTAAATTTTTTACCATCACTACTGTAAATGCTCTAACTTCAAAAAATAAAAATAAAAATAAATTCATTGCCAGCATAATATTAAAAAAACATTATTTTTATTTTTTGTCTTTGTTGGTAGATAAATGCATCTTAATGTATTAAGAAACAACGATTTTGTGTATTTATAATTTGTAATACTATATGGATGCTTATTTGAAGTTTTTTTTCTTATACTCTGGCTTCCTCTAGCTTGAAATCTTGAGTCCGTCCCTATTTACCACCCCAACAAGTTGTGAATTTTATTGTGCTTGTAGCATCATTGATTATGCTTTTAAAATACATTAATCACATTTGTTGTTATATCAGTTTGTCAAGCATATCTAATAAATCCTTAAAAAAATAGTCAATCTTGCAAACTATTGAAGTTCAACGCTATATTCCAACCTCATGATTTTTTTCATGGGACAAAACTTAAGTACAGTACCTTAGGTGCTGTTCCTTAGGTTCACCTTTTAAGATTTAGCCATGTAGTTAGTTAATTAAAAAATACACTTCCATTCTATGAGAAAAATTCATGTGGCAGAATTTTAAGATGAGAACCTAAGGAAGAACACTTAAGTATTATACCTAAGTTTTGCTCTTTTCATGACCGGAAATAAACTAACTCACTATTGAAGAAAAAAAAAACCCTACGACCTCCCATTTGTTAATTCTCATCACATCAAGATGAAACCAATCTCCTTAAATGCCAAAGAATACTACATAAGAATCTATGTCCAAAACATCAAAATCCAAGCTTTGAATTCCAAGGGGAAACTATTGAACCATTCGAAGTTGCCTGCTATTATGTAGCACATTTGACGTTTTCTTTGGGAATAAAGGAAAATTGTTAAGTGTCCGTCAACCTAATTAGAAAAGTCTCTTAATATTCAAACATATTTTTATTATGTAGTTAAAGTCCACTAATTATATTCATTTATTAAATTAGTTTGTAAGTTTTATGTAGTAAAATTTGGAATTGTGCATTTTCCTAAAGTGTGCTAGTAGGCAGTAGCACCTGAAGGTAAACTATAAAGTATAAACTGTATTTTCCTTAAATAAATAAAAAGAAAAAAAAATCAGTGGAGACAACTATTGTGCCACAACTCTAATGTTATGAGAATGAAACTATTATTTTTTTAAAGAATTTGTGATCTTAAAATAACTCGAAATAAACAAATGAGGAGTCATATTTGACAGGCTACTCATCTGTGACTATAGTATGAGCCACCCACCCACCCCAATTTTCTTGTTGTACAACATGATATATTAAATTAAAAAAAAAAAAAAAAAAAGATTATAGCTAGTATTGACTTTTGCATACCATGGTGCCATTAGAGCATCACCATCAGTTGTGTTAAATGTGTTAAATGCTATAATATTTAGAATTTGGTACACCAAACACCTAAAACAAAGCAACATCAGGTGTGTTAAATGTATCAAAATTTTGAAACATGCTACAGTACCGTCTTATATTTGGCACGGTATGGACGAAAATGGTATAAATTTTTAATATTTTTTTATTCTTACTTTTCTTTCTCCTCTCTCACTGTCTTTCCTCTCTCCCATCTGCGCTGAGTCTCTCTTCCTCGTTCATTCTCACTTTTAGCTTCTCCTCTCTTCCTTTCTCTAGAGCACACCGCCGTCCTTATCTACCACCGATCTCACCGAGTAGCAGACTTCACCAAGCCCCCACCGCCACCTAGCCCCAAGACCGATCTCACCACCACTGCTCAACTCGAGGCCGATCTTGCCAACAATGGCCGATCATGCCCCGAGGCCGATCTTGCCAGTAGTGGCTAATCATGCCTCGAGGCCGATCTTGCCAGTAGTGGCCGATCATGCCCCGAGGCCAATCTCACCAAGTTGGCTCTTGCCTAACTGCAGGTTCATCTCAACATTTTTTGTTTTTGTATATTTTTTTTTGGGGTTAATTTGGGGCTTTAATTTGGGTGGTGGTGGTTGTAGGTGGGCTGTGGGTGGTGATGGTAGTGGTGTTGCTAGCAGGCTGTGTGTGGTGGTGGGTTGATTTGGGGCTTTAATTTGGAAGTTTTTGGTGGTGGTGGTTGTAGGTGGGCTGTGGGTGGTGATGGTGGTGGTGTTGCTGGCAGGTTGTGTGTGGTGGGGGGTTGATTTTGGGGTTTTATTTTGATAGTTTTGGGTGGTGGCAGTGGTGTTTGGTTGGTGGCAACTGGTCGTGGCAGTGGTGTTTGGTTGGTGGCTGTTTGGATTGGGATTGTGTTAATATTATTTTAATTTATTGTATATATTATTTTAATGTATTGAATTGTAGAATAGAACATCTGATAAATGGTGAATTGTAAAATAGTGAGTTAAAATAATAAAGTAGGCTTTTGGTGTGTTAGAATGACATTTTTTGTAGAATACCTGATGGTGATGCTCTTACTGACGAGGGTGGGGTGATGACATAGATGGAGATAGAGACCCTTCTAGACAACAAATTCAAGGATGATGATTGGGAAATGAAATCCTTATAATCTGGAGGCAGAAACTTCTCCCACATAGCATTTGAACTTGAAGCAAACCTAAAAGCAGGAGAGACCAAGGCGGATCTGCATGCATCACGAGGGCGAGGGGTTGTGAAGGATATGTAATATGCGAAATGCACCCTGCAGGTAATAGGGAATCCATTTGATAATTCCTATCATTCTTTTGGATTGAGATCAGGTGCAAGTATTGCACCTGATGCAAAAGCAATAAATGGTTGAGATTGAAAGTTGATAAAAACAACTTTCAATCTCAACCATTGAATAAAAAAATTTGAAAAATAGTTGAAAGAAGTTAAAAAGTTAAAGTTAAATAATAAGAATGATAAAAATTTATATGAGAGAGTAGGGTAATTGCACTTGGTGCTAGGTATTGTACTGAATCCAAATCTCATTCTTTTTTTGCTATTTGGTAATTCTTCCTTGTATATACAGTGTGCGGCTTTGCATTTGCTTTTATATAGAGACAAGTCAGACAAGACAAGACAGGACACTTCATTAGTTTAATTACACTTTATTATCATTATTTTTTTAACAAAAAATACTATCTAAGACACACACATATAAGAGAAGGAAATACACTCATACACTAATACCAAAACTACACTTTAAGGGTATGTTTGGTTGGGGTGAAAACAGGGAAGATGGAAAATAGGGAGAGGAAAATAAGGTGGAAAATGGCACTTTACACAAATACCCTCAATTTAAGTTGCATTTTTTTTCTTTCTTCTCTCTTCCCTAGCCAGCAACGTTGCCCCTCTTTTTGCCTTTTTTTCTTTTTTCTTTTTTCTTTTTTTGGGCAATCATGTTGCCAGTTGTCACTTTTTTTTTTCTTGGGCATTAACATTGCCTCTTTTTTTTTCTTTTGATTTTTTAAGGCTTGGGCGTGATAGTTTATTTTTATTTTTACTGGATGTGATTTTATTTGGAACATGTTTTTTATTTTTTAAAAAAATTTTGGGTGATTGCTCTTTTTTGTGTGGTTATTTGTCACCTTTTTTTTTTTTTTTTTTTTTTTAATTTGGCATCATTCTTTAACAAGGGTATATGAGTAAATTTATTCAAACTCATTTTTTTCATCCCTCCACTTTTCCACTCCCAACCAAACAAAAATGAGAGAAAATAAAATCTTTTCTATCCTTCCACTTTTCCATCCTCCCACAATTTTCTATCCTCCCACTTTTTCACCCCTCCAACCAAACGGACCTTAAGTTTACTGGGCAAAGTACTAAAAAAAAAAGAGTTTTAGAAGTTCTTGGGACCTCAAATCATTTTATGGATCCAATACACATTTTCATGGTTCCAAATAATACAATTAGAACTTCCATAAACTCATGGACTTTTCATTTTGGAACTCCCATCTTAAAACAAATAAAAAAATAAAAATTCGTTGTAACTTGATTTTTTTTTTTTTAGTCCAAATTTATTGTAACTAGATAATTGTTCTTTCTAATATTTTCTTTTAAAAATGTGTTTTGAATAGATGTATTTAAATTTTTTTGAAAGTCTGAAACAACAAAAAACCTACTTGGTTAGGACCAATAAAAACTAATATATGTTGGACCAAACTTAATTACAGTAACTTAATACAAAACTAACATATGAGTCCAAATTTGATAAGAATGCAGTATAAATCCTTTGGTTTACACCCTCCAATAACCATAATGCCACCTCAGATTTTTACAAATTTTCACAAACTAATGAATAGGGCTAGCTAACAAAATTTTTTCTCAATACTTTCTTGTTTTAGAAAATCAACTCTCTGATAAAATTAAAACACACTTGCTAAATACCATTGCCTCCAACCATGCAAAGATGCCAACAGAGATAATGCCAGAGCCGCCTTCATGTGGTGGTTATGACCATCAAACCCATCACTTATGTTAATACAAGAATCAAAACCCCCTTTTTCAAACAATCCAAACCAATCGAGCCTCCAACTTGCAATAAACGTCACCTAGGAAGACGTCGAAGCCACTATCGGAATCTGGAAAATGCTTGGGAGCCGCTGTTTGTGTTGTGGTCACTACCTAAACCCATTGATATAAAACCCAAAATCCAAAACAAAAGATAGAAAAACAAATGATAATAAATAAAAACCAAAAGAAGAGATCAAAAGAGAAAGATGATTACCCTTCAGTTGTTGGGATAGAAATCATTTCTAGATGGCTTATTGGTGGCAGGAAAATTGCTATTTCAGTGATGTGGGTAATAGGAAGGGAAAAAACTCTTTGGCCCAAGGAATCATCTTTTTGAACATAACCAGCTCCTACACTTTGCATTTGGAGTCCTAGGCTGGTATCAGATTTCTTGGTGGTTTCTCTAAGTATTTTCTAGATTGTAGTAACGACTACGATGTAAACATCGCATCTTGTACCCATTAATAAATTTTGGTCCCTGAATCCAATGATAAGCTTAACATATGTCAACCAAGGGTAATTAAAGGATTCACAATAGTTTGGAAGTAATCACAACTCAAAAGTGCTAAAATCGCTTTGAAATCGTGCTCAGATTTCTTGGTGGTTTCTCTAAGTATTTTCTAGATTCTAGAAACAACCCAGATGTAGACACCGCATTTTGTACCAGTTAATAAATTTTGGTCCCTGGCCCCAATGATGAGCTTGACATATGTCAACTAAGTGTAATTAAATGGTTCACAATAGTTTGGAAGTAATCACAACTCAAAAGTGCTCAAATCGCTTTGAAATAGATACTAAAAAATGACCTCTGCTTACTGTTTTGACCATAACTTTTGATCTTCAAAGTATTTCTGAGTGAGGTTTGTTTCATTGGAAAGTAAATATCTTGGGCTTCAATTTGAACACATAGTTTGCCTAATTTGGACTTATATTGAGTAAGTTATGACCATTTGAAGTTGGGATAACTAGGTAGTCCAATTTTCTGGGTTTTAAAACTTCATTTTAAGGGCCCAAAACATTATGCTTTGATGGGGGTTGGCCCATAGACCCTTGAAATATCCAAAGACAATTAAAAAGCCCCCAAAACCCTAATTTTAACTTATAAATACTCATCTTATGTCTCCAATCAAAACCCTAGCTAAAGAGAGTTATTTTCTAGCCTCCATCTTCTCTAAAACCCTAATGATCTTTTCTAAAACTCACACACAGCCCCTTAGCACGTTTTTTACAAATTAAAAACCTCTCTTTAGTTAGTTCTAAAGCAGAAACTATTTTTCCCAATTTGATTTCTCAAAACCTTTTTCAAAACTAATCTTGTTCTTGAGTTGTGATTATAAAAAACTATTGTATTCTTTAATTCTCTTGTTCTCCTAACTTAATCTTTGTGTTGTAGGCATTGAGAGGCCAGTTAAATACCATCCAAGTTGTGTTCCATAGGCAAGGTGAGTCTCTCTTCATGGCTCTTCCTTAATTTGAATTTTTATAACCTGTGTCTTGTTGTTCTTAATTTGATTTATTTGATATACATGCTTAGAAATATGTTTTGCTTTGTTTGATTTTGTTTTGTTGTGTCTTACCATGTTTTTAATGAAGAGTTGAATTAATTAATTAGAAGCATGTTAGGTTTTGTTTGATTATTATTTGGTTGTACTTTAAAACTATGTTCCTGGGCGTGTATGTGTGCGCATGCTTTATGCACGCATATGCATACTAGAGGCATGCGCACGCATACTTATGGCTAGAATGAAAATGTGCCTATTGGTCAAAAATGTGCTTATTGAATGAAAAATGTGCCTATTGTCCGAAAATGTGCTTATTGAATGAAAATGTGTCTATTGACCAAAAAAACGCCTATTGAAAAAGGAAAAGGCACAACTGTTCGGTGTTTTTAAATGTATACGTGGCATTAATTTATGTAGCCATGTGGTGCAATAAGGAGCGATCAACAAAAAGTCAAACGTTTTGGTTTTATATAATATATAGATATAGATGGGTTTTGATTTATTAACAAGGATTTATTTGGTGTGGCAATACCTATCCATTAGTTTATGATTTGCTGATGTGGCATATTAAGCGTGTAAAATATGAGATTTACACAGGGATAGACCCAAGTGGGGGCCCAAGGGAGCCAGGGCCCCCTTGGCCCATAAAATAGAAAAATCTTATTAGTTATATTTAGACTTTTTTAGGGTTAGGTCACTCTCTTCCAAAACCTCGGCCCCCCTCCCCTAACAACCCAGCCAAACCAACCCAAAAAATTAAAAGCCCAATTCAACATTTAACCCATATTTACAACTTAACCTAATTTGTAAAAATTAAAAAATTAAAAGGGGAGAGAGAGAGAGAGAAAGACCAAGGACTAGAGAAGAGAGCAACGGTGAGTGACTCATTCCACCAACACCAACCACACCACCACATATGTCGGACACCCATGCGAGACACCTCGCTGCCATTAACCCATACCAACTGATCAGCCCAATGAGACTAGAGAAGAGATTAATGAACGCCTCTAGTCGCTGCTTGATCTGCCTACCCCACCTCTAAGGCCAACCATTTCAGTCTCTAGCCTCCATCCCGAATCTCGATCTACTTCAAGTATTTTTTTTTCTCTTCTTCAACTTCAAAACCAAACATTGATTTTGATATGATTTTTATCTCTCCGCCCCATAATGTTTGTGATCTGTTTGTGAATATGTGATTGTGGTGTTTTTTTTTTTTTTTTTTTTTTTTTTTTTTGCTGAGGAGGGTGATTGTGAACTAAATTTGAATATGTAAATTTATGGGAATCTCTGTATTATTTATTTTTACAATGAGAAGTGAGCTGTGAATAAAGTTATAATAGAGAGTATGCAGTGAATATATAGACTTTGACTGGTTATTGGTAGTGGGGCAACAATAGGGAACAGATGAAATGAAAAACAGAGGTGAAAAAAAGAATATGAAGAAGGTAAAGTTAGAAAAAGTAGTGCATTATAAATTTATTGTAATGGGTTAATAGTGTATTTGGAGTTGTAGTGGGTTAACAGTGTGTTTGAGGTGGTGAGTGAGTGACAGTTTGACATAGATAAAGAGACAGCAAAGAAAATACATAATATAATAAAAATGTCACACAATTTAAAAAAAAATAAAAGCAGGACTTGCCGACATTGCTAACTCATAATTCTATAACTAATATTTTTAAATTAGATAGTTTGTTAATAGTATATAGATGTTTATTTGAATTTTTTTTTTCGCTTATCTTCTGGCCCCTAGCTTTGGGTTCGCCCTTGGATGTACACTATATCCTTATAGAATTTAGGCGGAAATACTATTTTCGTCCCTACATTTTCACCCTATTCCCACTTTGGTCCCTACTTTTTTTTTACTGCTTTTAGTCCCCAAAATAAAAAACTGTTCTATTTTGGTCCTTACCGTTATCTCACTAACAGAAAATAGCCTATGTGGCAAACAAAGTGCACTGTTGTCACACAAAATACTGATGTGGCTATTAAAATAATAATAAAAAATTTTATTTCACATTTAAAATTGCCATGTCAGCATATAAAATTTTGGGTAAATTACAAATTACACCCCTGAAGTTTGGGGTTGTTTGGATTTTACACCCAAAGTTTCAGAACTTTGATATTACACCTTGAAGTTTGGTTCTATTAGTAATTCACCCTCACGATTAGTTTTTGCTGTTAGGTGACATATGTGCTTGCTAATGTGTTTTATTTTTGCTAAATTAGACCCAAACAGTTCCGTTTCAGTAAAGACTAAGTGCAGACAACTATAAAAACGGTACTGTTTTGCCCAAAGCTAAATCACAAAACTCTAATCATAAACTACACTGTTTGAGCCAAATTCTAAAATCCCAAATCACTTGTATAGGCTTTTGCTTTAAAAAAAAAAAAAAAAAATCACTTGTATCAGCTACTCCCAAATTGCAGAGCAAGACCTCATCATGAAGTGTGAACCCATGGTTGATGTTGTTGGGTATACCAATATCAAATACATATTTGTAAAAGAAAGTCTATGTCTCCAACAAAAGAGTCTAAGCTGATCAAAAAAATCAAAAGAGTTTATGCAGAAACCCATGGCTAAAAGCAAAATTCAAAACTCAAAAATCATCTTCGATTTGTTGTCTATATCTCTCACCTAGACAGAATCCCATGTTTGAAAGCCTCAGAGGCTTGTGTTCTTCATCTTGTTCCTCACAATTTCTTCAGCCACAAAAGAGGAAGAGAGCTGGAGATAAAAGAAAGATAACTCATTGTCGGCGTCGCCTGGTGCATGGAATTTGTAGCCAAAGGTTTTGTTTTTTTCCATTAGTTTCTCAAATTTCCTACACGATTCCATTTACTCATAAAAAGAGACGAATTATCAAAAATATAAATCATGGATTGAGAATTATGAAAATAAATCAGTCATTCTGAATGCCTCTACTGTAACTGGACTAGACTAGAGCATATGAGTCATATTAAAGCCAGAGGGTTTGTGTTTTAACTTTTGGATGAAACGGAAACATGTTAAAATGCAGGTCTACTCTTGGTTGGGGCTGATTTGGCCAAAATAAAACATGTCAACATGTACACGTATCTCTTAACAGCATAAATTGACCATAAGGGGTGAATTGCTAATGGAACTAAACTATAGGGTGTAAAATCCAAATTCTGAAACTTTGGGGTGTAAAATCCAAACATCCTCAAACTTCAGGGGTGTAATTTAGATTTACCCTAAAAAAATTTTAAAATTTTTTTATCAATTTTAACCAAATAAAAAAATTAAAAACAAAATAAAAAATAAAAAATCACATGAATTGAGATCTAAGTGGATTTTGAACAAGAACACAAACCCATAAGGGGTGAATTGCTAACGGAACTAAACTATAGGGTGTAAAATCAAAATTCTGAAACTTTGGAGTGTAAAATCCAAACATCCTCAAACTTCAGGGGTGTAATTTGGATTTACCCTAAAAAAATTTTAAAATTTTTTTATCAATTTTAACCAAATAAAAAAAATTAAAAACAAAATAAAAAATAAAAAATCACATGAATTGAGATCTAAGTGGATTTTGAACAAGAACACAAACCCAAAAATTTTAAAACCCAAAAATTAACATAAGATCCAAACCTGAACACTATTCTCAAACTGGCCACACACTTTTTCTTTTTCTTTTTTCATCTCAAACTCAAACTCTATTCTCTCATCTCAAACTCAAACCACATGGCCAGACACTATTCTCTCATCTCTAACTCTCTCTTGTTAGGATTAGTGTCCTTAAATCCTATTGCATGATACTATGTATGACTTAATGTTATGATTAATAAAATTATTTTATTATTATCTAAAATAATGGTAACATGAATATTTGGACATTATCATACAATTTCTCTCATCTCAAACTCAAACCACATGGCCAGACACTATTCTCTCATCTCTAACTCTCTCTTGTTAGGATTAGTGTCTTTAAATCCTATTGCATGATACTATGTATGACATTATGTATGACTTAATGTTATGATTAATAAAATTATTTTATTATTATCTAAAATAATGGTAACATGAATATTTGGACATTATCATACAATTCATGAGATGCATAGTATGTGATTTATGTGAAAAGTCACAGAAAATATAAATCACAAGTTCTTTGTAAACTCAGAATTATAGTTCGTAGTCGGTGATGAAATTGGGCATTTCATTTGCAAAGACTATAACATATCAACTAAAATGATTTGTCTTAATCATGGAAGTAGAGACTTCTAGTTGGTATGTTGACATGTTTTAAAAGTTAAGACATACTGAACTGGACCGCTGTGAGATTTATTATTCTCCTAACGACTGTCAAATTAATAATAAATCTCACGACTTCTATTTGCATGAATTCTTAATCCTGAGAGAATAATGGACCTGATCATGATATGTAGGTTGCTTTGATATATCAAGAGTGGGATCTAAAGTCATGATCAAAATCTCAGTATGTTGGGCAACCACATTTAGTATTGATGGAACATAAATTCTCAAGATGGAATTCATAATCTCTTAACGGAGATATAAAATATTCCCTTGAGATAAGTTTAATGGGTTTGGTTATTCAGAATTTTAAGCCTAACCACTTTAGTAAGGAGTTACTAAAATATATATTTATGAAATTCAATTTCATAAATATATGATGAATAACTTAAAAGATTAAACTGGGCACTCAAGGATTAAGATGTAGTGATCTTCAAAGTGGCAGTCTGCATTCATGACTTTGTATTACTATGAATATTTTATGAAGGGGTTACATGTATAATAAAATCTAGGGATATAATTTATTAATAAGGCCTAGAGTGCAATTATATTTATATAGTAGTATTAAATATAATTAATGGTAACTTTAGACTTGTCAAGAATTGACAGAAAAACCTAAGACCCATTGGAGCTAGTGTCTTATTTGGAGTTGTCCAGCACATGTGTTGAAAGGAAAGTCTGATAAGTTACAGTCTAAAATAGAAGTGGTATTCTTTGTAGGGTATCCAAAAGGAACTGTTGGAGATTTATTCTATAGTCATAAGGATAATAAAGTGTTTGTTAGCACAAATGCCAAATTCTTGAAAAGTAACTATATGAATGATTATACTCCTAGAAGTAGAGTTGTTTTGGCTGAAATGAATGAACCTGTAATAAAACAACCAATGCATGAAACTAGGGATAATGTGGATGTATTAGATACACCACAAGACATTACTCATGAGATGACTAGTACATAAGTGCCTCGTCGTAGTGGGAGAATTGTTCGACCTCCTATAAGATTTATAGGTTTGGGAGAAACTTATGAAGCTATCCCAGAAGAGGCTGAATCGGATCCCTACACTTATGAAGAAGCAATGAATGATATAGATGCACATCATTGCATCCAAGCTATGAAATCTGAATTAGACTCAATATATTCCAATCATGTTTGGGATCTTGTAAAAGCGCCTAACGGCAGTAAACCTATTGGTTGCAAATGGGTTTACAAGAGGAGGAGAGGGATAGATGGAAATGTTGAAACCTTTAAAACAAGGCTAATGGCGAAAGGGTATACACAAAAAGAAGGTATTGACTATGATGAAACTTTTTCGCCAGTAGCCATGCTTAAATCTATTAGAATTCTCTTATCCATTGCTACTCATTATGATTATGAGATTTGGAAAATGGATGTCAAGACTGCATTTCTTAATGGCAATCTTGAAGAAGAAATTTATATGATGCAATCAGAAGGTTTCATAGCAAAGAACCAAGAGCATATGGTATGCAAGTTGAAAAGGTTCATTTATGGACTTAAGGAAGCATCTAGGTCATGGAATATTAGATTTGATCAAGCAATTAAATCATTTGGTTTTGAACAAAATCTTGATGAACCATGTGTGAACAAAAGACATCAAGATAAAGTAGTAATGTTCCTAGTGCTTTATGTTGATGACATTCTACTCATTGAAAATGATGTAGGGGTAATGTCATCAGTAAAAGTTTGGTTGTCAAGCCAATTTGAAATGAAGGACTTGGGTGAAGCTAACTTTATTCTTGGGATCAAGCTTTAACGAGATTGCAAGAATAAGATGTTAGGTTTATCACAAACTGGGCATATAGATAAGGTTCTAGAACGGTTTAGCATGCAAAACTCCAAGAAAGGATTACTTCCTTTTAGACATGGAGTTCCTCTGTCTGATGACCAACGGCCTAAGACTCTTGAGGAAAAAAATATAATGAGACAAATTCCTTATGCTTCTGCAGTGGGAAGTCTCATGTATGCCATGTTATGTACTAGACCAGATATATGTTATTTAGTTGGCATGGTCAGCTGATACCAATCAAATCCAGGACTTAAACATTGGCAAGCTGTTAAGCATATTCTCAAGTATCTACGGAGAACGAGAGATTATATGCTTGTTTACCATAGTGAGGATTTGATTCCTATTGGTTATACAGATTCAGATTTTCAGTCAGATCTTGATTTCAAAAAGTCTACTTTAGGTTGTGTGTTCACCTTGGGAGGTGGAGCCATAAGTTGGAGGAGTGTTAAGCAATCTTGTATTGCAAACTCCACCATGGAAGCTGAATATGTTGCTGCTTGTGAGGCGGCGAAAGAAGTTGTTTGGCTTAAGAAATTCCTTTCTAATTTTGGTGTTGTAAGAATGGAGCAAGTTCCCATCACATTGTTTTGCGACAATAGTGGAGCAGTTGCACAATTCAAAGATCCAAGGAATCATAAGAAAGGAAAGCATATTGAGAGAAAGTACCACATTATTCGAGACATTGTTGCTCGAGAAGATGTAGTAGTAGCAAAGATTGATAGTGCAAGTAATCTAGCGGATCCCTTTACCAAAACCTTACCTCAAAGGACTTTTGAGTCACATTTGGAGGGAATGAGAGTTAGATTAGTGCACAATAGTTTTTAGGGCAATTGGGAGATTGTTAGGATTAGTGCCCTTAAATCCTATTATATGATGCTATGTATGACATTATGTATGACTTAATGTTATGATTAATAAAGTTGTTTTATTATTATCTAAAATAATGGTAACATGAATATTTGGACATTATCATATAGTTCATGAAATGCATAGTATATGATTTATGTGAAAAGTCACAGAAGATATAAATTACAAGTTCTTTGTAAATTCAGAATTATAGTTTGTAGTCGATGATGAAATAGGGCATTTCATCTGCAAAAACTATAACATATCAACTAAGATGATTTGTCTTGATCATGGAAGTTGAAACTTCTAGTTGGTATGTTGATATGTTTTAAGAGTTCAGACATATTAAACTGGACCGCTGTGAGATTTATTATTCTCCTAATGACTGTTAAATGAATAATAAATCTCATGACTTCTATTTGCATGAACTCTTAATCTTGAGAGAATAATGGACTTGATTATGAGATGTAGGTTGTTTTGATATATCAGGAGTGAGATCTAAAGTCACAATTAAAACCTCAGTATGTTGGGCAGCCACATTTAGTGTTGATGGAACATATATTCTCAAAATGAAATTCATAATCTTTTAACGGAGATATAAAATATTCCCTTGAGTTAAGTTTAATGGGTTTGGTTATTCAGAGTGTTAAGCCTAACCACTTTAGTAAGGAGTTACTAAAGTATATATTTATGAAATTCGATTTCATAAATATATGATGAATAACTTAAAGGATTAAACTGGGCACTCAAGGATTAAGATGTAGTAATCTTCAAAGTGGCAGTCTGTATTCATGATTTTGTATTACTATGAATATTTTATGAAGGGGTTACATGTATAATAAAGTCTAGGGATATAATTTATTAGTAAGGCCTATAGTGCAATTATATTTATATAGTGGTATTAAATATAATTAATAGTAACTTTGAACTTGTCAAGAGTTTACAGAAAAGCCCAAGGCCCATTGGAGCTAGTGTCTTATTGGTTCCACTCCAAGCCACACACTAAAGCCCAATTGGAAAGGCCTAATAGGCCAGCCTAATTAGATAATTAGTTAAATATAAAGGGAGAAACATACATAATTTTTTTTATTAGAGAAAAAAAAGAGACATCATTGTGAAATGGTGTGTATGTGTGAGTGAAGCCACTCAATTATTCTCCATTGGAAACTGATTGAGAGACCACACTTCTTGGGCGTAAAATGGAATTGGAGTGAAGATTAAAAGTGTTCCCAAGTACTTCTAATCTTTTGTTTTGAATTTCACCGCACCAAGGTATGCTATCTTGTTCTTAAATTTTGAAATTTACATAGTGCATGTTATCAATCA
This sequence comes from Quercus glauca, assembly GCA_023736055.1. Taxonomy (NCBI): domain Eukaryota; kingdom Viridiplantae; phylum Streptophyta; class Magnoliopsida; order Fagales; family Fagaceae; genus Quercus; species Quercus glauca. The sequence continues at coordinate 23,136,087 of CM043320.1, read as the reverse complement.
TGAATGAAATAGATCCATATTTATTGCTTCCGCAGTTTTGTATGAGATACAAAACCAGATTTTCCAACATCTCTTCCATCTCAAACTCTCTCTTCTCTCATGACTCAAACCCGAGCTCTCTCTCTTCTCTCATGGTCGATCCATCTCATGGCTGAAGACCATGGCCGAACCCCATGGTTGAATCCTACGCATATCATCTCATTCTTTCTCCCTCTCTCTTCTCTTGTCTCAAACCCAGGCTCTCTCTCTTTTCTCTCATGGTTGAAGACCCATGGCCGAACCATCTCATGGTTGAAGACCTAGAGACCCATGGCCAAAACCCAAAAACCCACGGTTGAAGACCCAACCCATGGCCGAAATCTCATCATCTCTCTCTCTTTGGCTAGGATCGTTTAGAGGAAATCAGATCTAAAATTGATGAGGATTGACTTGTGTTTTTGTATTTTTGGTTTTGCGTGGTTTTGTGTTTTTGATTTGACCATAGTTTGGGTTTTGTTAGTATATTATGTTAGAATTGCTGAGTTTGATCATGGTTTTGTAGGTGTTTTTGTCTATTTGGTTGCAAAGAAAATGCAAGAAAATAGAAGAAAATATTGAATTTTTAATTTTCTGGGCAACCATATTCTTGGAGAAAAACATGAAGAACAATCAAATATTTAAATAATTAAATAATAACTAAAATTTTATTTTATTTTAAAATAATTAAAGAAAAGGAAAAATAATGATGTGGCTTTTTTTAATATTTAAAATGCTGACATGTGCACTCCGTTTGCCACGTAAGCTATTTTCTGTTAGTGAAGTGACAGTAGGGACTAAAATGGAACAATTTTATATTTTGGGGACTAAAAGCGGTAAAAAAAAAAAAGTAGGGACCAAAGTGGGAATGAGGTGAAAATGTCGGAACGAAAATAGTATTTCCGCCTAAAATTTAAACTCTATGTATATACACACACAAGTTCGTAATCCGTGCAATGTACAAAAAAGTAACCTAATACAATTTTATTTATTTATCTAAACATGATGTCTGACCATTATGATAAATATTATTAGGTATTTATTATGATAGTGTTTTTATATGGAGAGATATATTATCATACTAAGCATTTATTATGATTGTGTTTATAAATAGAAAAAAATATAAATATATGAGAATTATGATGTGTCAAATTGTGAAGCCTCAAAAAGTATTATTATTTGGTTGTGTGTTTCCCAAATAAAAAAAAAAAAAAATTTGATGAAATGTATTTATCAATAAATTACATTATATATAATTTTTTCAACTTCTTCCACTTTGTCCTCTCTATCTCGCATGAGTATAAGGAGTACTCCTTTTCAAGCATGCTTTATATTGGGCTAACACCTTCAAATGGTAGTATCACCTCTCCTCTATCATCATCGCACTTTTTTCTTCTTGTGTTAGTATTTTTGTGATGAGAGTGGTGGTTTTTTATGTATGAGTTTTAAGAATAAAAAATACGTAATTTTGGAGTTTTTGAGGGTGTTTTGATTATTTTGAAGATTGGTTGGTATTTTAATCATCTTTGAGTTTTTGAAGGGTTGTTTTAGTAATTTTGATGATTCATAGTTATCTTATTTTGATAGCTTTGAAGATTTGGAAGTATTTTGGAGACTTTAGAGGCATTTTGGGCATTTGATGATTTCAATGGTATTATTTTGAATATTTCAAAGATATTTTGGTCATTATGTAGGTTTTGGGATTTGAGTGTATTTTGATAATTTAAAATATTTTGGTGTATTTCACTAGTTTTTTTATTAGTATTTTCATTTAATATCTCTCTCTCTCCTCACACAAACACGGTAAACACATATCTAATCTCTCTCACCTCTCACCCCACTCTCATTCAAATCCACAATCTTCCATTTTTTCTCTCTCAGTCGCCGCCCCTATTTCTTCTTCTTGTTCTTGTTCTTCTTCTTTGCTTAAATTAGCTCTCCCTCTCGGTCAGAACACCTCTCCTTCTGTTTAATCCCCAAGCCTCCATAAGCATCCATCTCCACAAGCAGTGTCAAGCACAGAATGTTAGGAACTCGTTCCAATCGACCCACAAACACCAACCTCCTTCACAAGCAATGAGACATGTTCCAGTCGGCCTCCAAGCATCGATCCACAACCACAAGTTTGCAACAATACTCTCTGTCTCTATTGGTGTGTCTGTGTGTGGGTGTGTTTGATTTTTCGTTGATTTTGAGGTCGGATTATTATGTATTACAATGTTGTGGTGGTGGTGGTTGGGTTGTGCTGGTTTGTGGTGGTAGATGGATAGATTGATCGGTTGTAGAGAGAGAAAGTGAGATAGAGTAGAAGAGTGTAGAGAGAGAGAGCGTGAAGGTCCGATGGTGAGAGGAAAAAATTAATAAAATATTAAAATGCAAAGCTACAGTAACTATGTATATATGCATAGTTGCATTTATTATAAACCCACTTGATGTGGGTAGTTTTTTTAGCAAAAATATATAAAACTTACCACTTTTTGTTTTTTTTTTTTGTATTTTACATTGATTGGTGTGATTGCTCTTAGGATCTGTTTGGATACTGCTTATTGCTGAAAATTGAAAACACTATAGCAGAATAATTTTTAAATGTGTAAATAGTGCCGTGGACCCAGTTTTTAAAAAAAAATTGCTGAAATCCATACTTGCAGGTCCGTGAACAGTGCACGAGACCCACAGAAAAAAAGCAGACGCGCATTTTCAGTGGAATCCAAACCCAGCCTTAGAGCATTCACATCAGGAATGTTAAATGCCACATGTAAGGTTTATTTAGCATTTTTCTCTTAAAAACCTCCCACATCCGAAATTGCAAATGCTCAGAATTGTAAATTTTTTTACAATCTTGCTACAGTGCCATTTTACATGTAGAATGGCACTGTAGACTATTGGATATGTTTTTTAATCTGATTTATTCTCTCTCTCTCCTCTATGTCAGACTTCTCAACTCTCTCTCTTTCCTTACATTTCGTCTCCCTCTTTCTCTAATAATTGCTCTCAACTCTCATTCTCTCTCTTTGTGCCGGTGGATCGGCGAGTTCTGTGGTTGTTGTTGTTGTGTTTTTTTTTTTTTTTTTGGTTGTGACCAGTGCTTAAAGGAAGAGGTGGGTATGGTTGAAGTAGGTTGTGGGTTGTGGTTCTCTCAAGTCCGGTGTTGCTGGGTTTTGTTGGTTGTTAGAGATTGCTAGTGCTTGGGTCCGGTGTTGCTGGGTTTCTAGGTTGCTCAAATTGGTGATGGGTTTGGTGGAGATCGGCGTGGGTCACGACAAGGTCATGGCGAGATCATGTGTGGTGGAGATGGGGGTGGATTCCGATGGGTTTTGCTATGGATTTCTGATGGGGTAAATTTGATTGGTTGGACTTTGGTTGGATTTTGGATTCTGCATGGTTGGACTTTGGTTCTTCGAGGTTCTGCCTTTTTTTTTTTTTTTTTTTTTTTTTTTTTTTTTTTTTTTTTTTTTTTCTGTTGTGACGCTGGGTTTTTTATTTTTTTAATATGGGTTTTTGTTCTGGTGGGATTTTGGTGGGCAGTGGTGGCGCGGTGGGCATGGTGGAGGCGTGGTGGTCGTGATTGGGCAGTGGAGGCGCGGTGATAGTATAGTTGATAAAGTAGTTTTTTGGGATGGTAAAATAGGATGAGGTAGAATTTCTGAATGCGAATGCTCTTAGGGCTCCAAAATTTTTTTTGGGGAATCTAGCTTGTAAGTTGTAACTATCGGTGCATTTTGAAACTTAGAAAATGAAACCATGACAAAAGCCCAAAAGATGATAATTTAACACACTATCCTCAAAAAAAAAGGAAAAAAAAAGAAAGAAAGAAAGAAAAGAAATTGGATTGGGAATAGTGGAATAAATTTGGCCTAATGTTAAGGGCAAAAGTACAATTTAGGAGAGTAACCGGGAAACCAAACATTTCAATTGTCGCAAATATTTCAAACTGTTGGCGCTCAAAACTCAAAAAGTATTAAAACGAGATAAAAATAGAAGAAGAAAAAAAAGGGTTAAGAAATGAAACCAAAAGACGCTTGTTCAAGTTCAATCACAATCAGGGCTTTGGGGCAGCGCTCTATCGCTTCCTCATTTCTCTCTCGCTCTTCTAATTCGTACTTATTAAACCAAATACCCTTAATTCTTTTTCTTTATTAATCCATTTTGATTAATTAAACTGATGCTAATTTCTTTATTTATTTTTTATTGTACATGAAATTAGTTCAAATGATTTTAAAGAAGGTGTTCAGAACAAAGCTTTGAAGAAGGGCTCACACGTGTCGCTCGCGGACTTCCTTGACAGGAAACTGCATGCTACTTCTGTGCCACCCAGAACAGTTCAGGTATTTTAGTCTGTTTGGTTGCTGAGAAAATATAAGTAGATTCTGGGATTTATTTACTATTACTCGCAATCTTTTGTGCGTGTTTGTTATATGGACAAAAAAAAAGAGTGATTTTAGTCTCTATGTTTTGGGTTATCATTTTTAATTTCTTAACCAAATTAAAAATTGACATGTCATCATTTTATTAGACGTATTAGAGAAAAGAGATCACTTTTAGTTTTAGCTTGTTAGTAACTATTTCTCAAAAAAAGAAGCTTGTCAGTAACTAAAATCAATCTCTTTTATTAAGGACTGAAACTGGTCATTTTAAGTTTGTTAGCGAACTAAAGTGAAAACAGTTACTTTAAACTTTGTGGACTTAAATCACTTGTTGGGTAAAATTTAGTGACCAACTGCATTTTGGCCTAGAAAATATATATATATATATATATATTTGACATTGTTTTTTTCTTTTTTAATAAAAAAATTTATCAGAATTTGAATTGATCATACCGTTGTTTTGTGTGTGTTTCATATTAAAATTTGAAATCCAGAACTGAGGAAAAGGTTCAAATTTGTGACAGGGAAAGTCGAGGCCTTTTTCATCATTGCTGAGTCCAAGTCCAAGAGAATCAAGTGTCTCCATTGATGGCCATAATGGGGCCAACAAAGGTGGGGAAGCAGAGTCAAATTGTGTGACGGATAAAGTGTTTTTTGAACAGTTCAAGCATACTGGTGAAGACACAGGAGATTGTGGAGGTTCATGTAGTGTTGGTGAAGTGGAAAGTTGTAACATAGATGAAGCGCAAGAATCAAGAAAAAGGAAGAACCCATTTCAAGGTTTGTCATCATACCTTACAGCAATATTTTCTTATGTTTCAATCTGGTACCAGTTATTACAATGTGTTGGTGATTTAAGTCTTTGGTTGGTTTTATAAATAGAAAATTTAACAACTGCTTACTGGTCTATTATGTTTTACTTGGTTCTGCTTTCGTGGACTAGTGAAAAAGGAAATTAAAAATATATATCACATAAATAATTCAAAATGATCATTACTTACTCAGCAGGAAAGTAGAGAATTAGAAAATTGTTGCACTTATTTACTGAATTATGAAAAAACCCAAATGACTACACCTTTTACTTCCTCCTTTGCATATTATTCTGCTGGAAAATGGATCATCAGTTTCTTTGTGCACTAGCCAATATGAAGCAAAGATTTTGGTACATTTAGCTTGAGTATTAGTAGTAGTAGAATTAATGATATTGAATTTTTATTTTTATTTTTTGTTTACATGAGCTGAAGGATACTGAATTCATGTTAGATACCATCACCCTCAAAATCTTAAGTTGTAGACTTGTAGTGACGTGTCATGTGACTCAACAATGTATTTCAACTATCAACTATCAAGCAAATCCTAATAATCTATATAGGAATTAGGAATCAGTTTAAATTTAAATGATAGACTCATTTATCTCCAAGTGCTAGGATGCAGTGACACAGTTGTGCTGTCAATGTGGTAAATTTGTTTCTTCTACGGTTTTTTGAACTTCCTAGACTTGTTCCCACCTCTTTTTCAATGAACTACTGAAATGATAACAAAAATTTTCAGGAGCTGGAGCCATAATACTCAAGTTTTCTAGAATTTTATCTGCTTTTACTTTCAGTAGGATTGCATTCATAGTCAAATGTCAAGTATAACAACAAAAGTTCAAGGGGGCCTGAAAATTCTGGGAAAAAAGGGCCCTGATGACTGAATCTTTTTGAAAATTTGAAACAATTGTATTGGTTTTTCATTCTTAGATGGCTCTCCTGAGGGACAGACAACAAGCAACCCAGGCCAAAGAAGATCCCACTATTTAGCCTCTCACGTTTTTGCTTTAATAAGTTATACACAAATTTTTGTGCAAACTGTTCCAAAAGTTGCAGGAAGTTTGAATGGTGAGGCACACGTCTTAGGAACTATGAGGTCCTGTGTTTCTATCTGGACTCCTCAGATGCAAGGTCCTTGTGTGTAGGAACATGTATCCACCCTCTGAAAGGGATGGGTTCCTCATCATAATTTAAAAAAGAGAGGCTGAGTTGAGCTGGGTTATTGCCTAGTTTGTATGTAATTCATAATAGTACTAACAGAGGTTAAAAGGAATTCATAACTGTTTTGCAGATTGCTACAGAGCATTTGTATGTGCATACATCCTTTGGGATGATCTCTGGATCTATTTGAGAGTAATAATCAAAGAGGCATTTGCAAGGTTAGAAGAGCATAAAAAGTTTGGAAATGAAGTAAATGCATCATGTGATATGTGTTTTCTATCATACTCCAATGTAATTATAATAATTAATATATATATATATATATATATATATATATATATATAAGATCTACAGCATATTGGTTAAAAAAGAAAAGAAAAGAAAGATATCTTGTGAAATTATTGGATCAAAATTGGCATCCAATTAAAGTAGGTGGTAAATGATCATTTGATTTTCCAATTTCATCTTTGGGTTCTGAACTTGACTTTAAATTATGTGGATATCAGGTGCGGGTGGTGACGAGAAATATGTTGCTCGAAAGCATTTGTTAGTTCTTGGAGGTGATCCAAAACCAAAGGAAAAAGGAAAGGATGAGAAATATAATAGCAAGAAGAAGCAAAGACCTCTTTACAATCACTGTTAGTCAGCTATATCTTTCTTTTTCAAATCTTTTATTAAATTTATATTCTATTTCGACGGCTTAGTTGTTGTTTTATCCTTAACCATTTAAAGAAAATTTTGGTATTTCTATCTGCTAGCAGATGCCAATGGCTGTGGCTGGTGGGATTGCAACATGGAAGGTGTTGACAACGAAGAAATAGGCTTCAGTGAGGTATGGGAAGGGGTGGGCTCTACCACATTAGGAGGAATAGAGTGGCATTGACTTTGATTGTCTTTGACAAGTATTTTATGATATGATACTAAGAATAGAGAATGTTTATTTATTTATTTTGTTCTGTATGCTCTCTCCCTCGTCTGTGGGTGTGTATAGCTCATCAAGCCTATTTCTTAAGCTAAACTAATAACATTACTTGTGACTATTAATGAAATCGTCCATTCCAATATATAAAAAACGATTGATTTGAAAAGTACCGTAAAAAATGAAATGTCACAATCTTTTTTCATATATAGCTAAGTGATGGAAAAGAAATAATATCCTTCACGTATCTTAAAAAAACACTCCTATAATGGATTGTACAATCATTGGAATTATGCCAATGAAGAAAAAAGGAACAACATAAGCAAAAGGTTCTTATGAAGTTCTTCAAGTGACACCATGATATGATCAAGAGCCCGTGAGAAACCTATTATTTTTGGTTTTAACGGTAGTGGAAGGTAACAAAATATTACAATCGCATATCAGAATTGGGTTGATTAAAATCGGAAAGCCCTTTTGCTGTCCTATTATTTTTCATTGGAGGAAAATGCTAAAGTCACAAATTATTTTATAATTTTTTTTTTACAAATTATTGATGTGGTGGATGATTATTGGTAAGTAAAAATGTAATGTTAGTGGTGAGCTTAAATAAAAACTAGTAAAAATCTGTCATATCAATAGTTTGAAAAGATGTGAAATAATTTGTGTTTGTACCATTATTCCTACGTTGGGTGATGATTTAAATTTCTTCAAATTGTTAGTTCCAAATGTAGACATATCATAACAAACATCTTGCAATTAAAAAGATTTTAGATAATCAATGTACACTCTTAGTGCGATGGTCACTCTACAAGTATAAGTGCTTGTGGAGTGTCCGAAAGGATTGGGGTTTAAGTCTTTAGGAGAGAGCTTTACACGCATACACTTAGATTAGACTAGAGAAGAATTTCTTTCTTGTATTAAAAAAAAAAATAAATGAGAAAAATAAAGAATTAAAAAGTCCCTGCAATTTGATTCCCCTAAAAAGAAAAAAGAAAAAAAAGAAAAAAAAAGAGAATAAGAGTGGTTATCAATCACTCCTTCCAAAAGTGTGAGTTCTGTATTTTGGGTACAGCCTACCAAAGACATAAAATAAAAAACAAAAACCTGACTTCATATGCAATAACTGATTAGATTTACACTATAACCACTATGCGACAAGGCAATGGAGATTGACATCCTTTCAAGGTTGGCTCTATGGGGTTGATGAGTTAGGCAAGAGCCTAAATTTTCTTGAAATTGTGATTACTAGCTTTACACTTTATTGTTTTAGCAAATGACGATTCAATTTTCCACTTTTGCAGATATGACATAACGTTGTTTTAATCTTCAATTTTTTCTTAAACTTAATATTTATCTTGACTGTTGTTGATACCCATTTTCGCGACACATTTCGTATAGGTCCGATTCAACCAAGCTCGACTTCCTTATGGACTCGATTCATGTATTATATTTTATTTATTCTTTTAAGCATGACCTAAGCCCATGCGACATATGGGGGAAATTGAGCAAGTTTGGTTTGGAGGGTATGGGTTGGTTCCTTTCAGATCTTTTGCTTGAGCTTAGCCCATGCATGCTACCAAGTGAGCAAGGGATACTGGTAGCATCTCAGGCTCATGGAGGAGGTTTTGTATCCAAAATTTCCACCCTAAAACAGCTTTTATGCTCTGTGTGATTGTGGCCCAAAGTTTCTGTCCGAACCTTTTTTTTCCCTTTAAAAATGGTTGGCTCTCATTGGCCAACTTCAGCTGCTAGCTCTTATCTAGTTGAGCCTCCCAATGGTCTGAAACAACTAAAAATGAGGAGCCAATGAGGGTTTAGTCAAGCATTTCCCTTAATGATGATAAAAGTAATCCTTCATTTTATCCAAACAAAAGCAAACTTGAAAATTACTACTTGCTTAACACCTTGGGGTCCAAAGCCTTTTCTATTGACCAAAAACCAGTCACTTAGAGCACCCCAAACCCAATATAAATTCCACAATTAGATTCAAAATAAAGGAGGACGTTTTACCCTGAGAGCAACACCCCAAGCTCAATACAAGAGTCTTTCTTCAACTAGAAAAACAACCAGCCACATTCTACCTAGGACTTGAAACTTCAGAGCAAAAACTCATTCAGCCAGTCAACAATCTCACAATTCTGAAGCTTGGGAGTGGAAATATGGGTACAGGGGAACCTTTCCTCTCTTCCTCACGACCTCCCTCAATTTCTTCTTCTGTGTGATTGTGGGTCGAAGTTTCACACCTGTTATGTTTTTTATGCTTTTTCTGCACTTTTGTTGTTAGCATTTTGATTCTCTCTTGTCAAAGCACCATTAGCCTTTGTTTTTTATACATTGTGAATTTTGGGCTTGATTCTCCATAAACAAACACTTCTAAAGAACCCAAGGGGAGATTTGGGCCATTTTTGCATTTTTGGCCCTTATCGCAAAAACGTCCCCGACAACTGTTAGGTTCTAAAGACTTAGGATTTTATGTATTTAGAACTCTAATATGTAATTGATGAGAATCAACAAGCATTCAAGGATCCATTGCATGTTCCAGTTGGGCCTATTACTAAAGCAAGATCTAAGAAGATCAAAGAAGCACTTAATGGGTTGATTCAAGAGATTTGGGCTGATTCTAACATAGGACATTCCAAGCTTGGCCCAAAGAAAGATGAAGGCGTAATAAATTTAATCCAAGCTATTAAGAGCTGATCTGGCTGAATTGGGCATGATTTATGGCGTGGATTAATAGCTGATTGATTTTCTAGCTCCATATCAGTTAATAAACATTTTTCCTACTCTAGAGCTTCTAATTTCGGACCAAATCTATCTTAATTTTAGGCTTTTATTATTTAGAATGTTTTTTAGCTATTTTCCTATTTTGGATATGCTAATTTTAGACCAAATCAACTTTTATTTAGGGTTTTATTATTTAGTACGTTTTTTATATTTTTTCTATTTTCAGTCATGCCCTATAAATAGCATGCACTCATTGTAATAGGGATTTATTGAATAAAAATCAGAAAAGGTGAGGCTTTGCTCTTCTTTTGGTTCTTCAAGAATTGTAAACTTATCAAGGATTCTTCCTTGTGGCGTTCAAACTTTATACCTTTGGTTCGTGATTCAATTATAATCATTGGGTCAAGGTGTTACACTTATACCTTTGGTTCGCGTTTCGATTATAAACGTTGGGTCAGGGTTTCTATCAAAAATCTAAATTTTAGTTTTCTTGGGCAAGTATTCCAATATTTTTGTTGGGTCTCAAAGCGTGTCGATTGAGGTTCGCATCATTTGGTATCAAAGCACAGGTTCTAAAATCAGTTTTCTTTCCCTTTATCTTTTGTTTCCTATTGTCATCCTGTCTTGTTTCTTTTGTGTTCTTTATTCCTCGTTCTTATTTTGTGACGTGCACTAGGTTAAAATTGTGCACCAAGCTCCCAGAAAAAAAAAAAAAAAAGTGAAAAGAAAAAAAAAACGTGAAAAGAAAAAAAAAAGAGACTTCAGAAAAGAAATAGAAAACAAAAAAAAAAAAATTTGTAGTTTCAATTCTCTCAGACCAAAATATTATTTTCTTTTATCCTCTTCCTTTGATTTAGTGTTTCTATCATATTTTCTTGCCATTGGTATTAGTTTAAATAATACAAGTTGAATTTCTTGATCAAGTTTATTAGTTTAAGCAGAACTGAAAAGGGGAAGCTATGAGTGGAAAAAGGCAAGAGAGTGTGAGACTAATATCGGGAAAAAGTCAATTTAAGAGTGAAACATGAGTGTGAGTGACATAATTTAAGTGTAAACACGTGAGGGAGTGTTGTGAGGAATTATTTCTAACATTTCTTTGTAGTTTCAAAATTATGTCTTCCAGGGGCGAAGCATCAAACAGAGAAGGGGAGGAGTCATCCATTATGTTGCAAGCTATGCAACAACAATTTGAACGTATGAACGTGGTGTTTAATGATATTCGGGATCGGATGGATAGGCAAGATGCTATTATTGCTTCTTTGCGTGAGGAGCGTCCCCAAAGAGCCCCTAATGCTAGAAGGCAAGGAAGGCGTGCACGCATGGATGATTCTGATGACTACCATGAGAATGAGTTTGAGGATGAAAAGGATCAAGCTTCATTGAACAATGAGGGCAGGTTTGCGCCAAAGGGAGAAAGGCGTGGTAGAGGTTTTCGAAGAGATCCAAGATGGCAAAATGGGACTGACAGAAGCCTAGGAAACATCAAAATGAAGATACCATCGTTCCAAGGGAAAAATGATCCAGAAGTGTACTTAGAGTGGGAGAAGAAGGTGGACTTCATCTTTGAGTGCTACAACTACTTTGAAGAGAAAAAGGTAAAACTAGCTGTGATTGAGTTTACTGACTATGCTATTATATGGTGGGATCAACTTGTGATGAACAGAAGGAGAAACTATGAGAGGCCTATTAAGACATGGGAGGAAATGAAGGCCACCATTAGGAGGTGGTTTGTCCCTAGTCACCACTATAGGGACTTGTATAAGAAATTACAGAATCTTACTCAAGGTTATAGGAGCGTGGATGACTATCACAAGGAGATGGAGATTGCCATGATTCGGGCTAATGTAGAGGAGGATAGAGAAGCTACTATGGCAAGATTTTTGAATGGGCTGAATCGAAAAATTGCCAACGTGGTGGAGTTGCAGCACTACGTGGCGTTGGAGGACATGGTGCACATGGCAATAAAGGTGGAACGACAGCTTAAAAGGAAAGGAACCCGGTCATTTCAAAATCCGAGCTCCTTTACTTCATGGAGATCAAATGGGAGGAAAGACGAAGGGGCTATTTTCAAGTCTAAAACCAAACCACCAAAAAGGAGAGATGAAGCTCCAAATGTCAACAAAGGTAAAAATGAATCCCAAACTCATAATCGTGATATTAAGTGTTTTCGTTTTTTGGGAGTAGGTCATATAGCTTCACAATGCCCAAATAAGAGGACCATGATCGCACGTATTGATGGAGAGGTGGAAACTGAAAGTGAGGAAGATGATGATCAGATTCTATCACTTGAGGATGCTTGTGATGATAATGTGGAGTATCCGGTGGAGGATGAGTCGCTTGTGGCTAGGAATGGCAACGGGTTGGGTTCGGGCCGGGTTTTTCCATACCCGGACCCGACCCGCGGGGCAAGACCCGTAGCCCGGACCCGCCCCGTTTAGGTTACCGGGTTTTTTCCCGGGGCCCAAACCCGCCCCAGCCGGGCCCTGCGGGCCCCACGGGCCCCGTTTAGGAATTGGGCCCAATTTGTGGCCCAACCGAAAAAAAAAAAAAATTTTAAGCCCAAATTTTAATTCAAGCCCAGATTTAAGCTCAAATTTTCCCCAGATTTAAGCCCAAATTTTGCCCAAATTTTGCCTACATTAAGCATGCATATTCAAGCATAAATAATTAACGTGGCCAAAATGTCATATCAGTCCAAATCATAGACTAAGGCTACCAATCATAAATCACTAAATCACCTGTTAATTATAAATCTATAAATCTATAAATCAATAAATCATTACTAATATCATAATCATAATTCAATATATCATAACTAAGATTTTAAATCAATAAATTACCTAACTAAGATAACCATTTAATCATTAATCAACAAAATCATAATTAAAATCACTAGCTAAACATAAAAATAAAATAAATCCAACAAGTCCAAGAAATAAGTATCAAAAGTCTAACAAGTCCAAGAAATTAAAACGTTACAAAATAAATCCCTCAAGTTTAGAATAATTACAAACCAACAAATTAATTCAACAAGTCTAAGAAATTAAAAAAGTTACTACATTAATACAAAATGTTTAATCTTCATCAATTGTGATACAACTCCCATCAATTGTGGCACAACTCTCATCATCTTCATTTGGCTCCCCATCATCAAGAATGGATTGAAATGTACTATCTCCAGATATAGTTGAAGAACCTACAACAACAATGAATTAAAAAATGGAATAAACTTCATCAAATTGTAACTGGCAAATATAAAAACACAATTTTGATTTTATAAATAGAAATTAGACAATTACTAACCGTTGATTTCACTCCATAACCAATTCTGAGCACACATCATTGCCTCTATAGTCTTGATTACTATTTTGAGCACACACTCAAAACACTTAAAATAATTTTCATTTTCATTTTGATTACTTCTTTTCTGTTCAGACAAAGCACCACGCAATATCAACCTAAGCAGCTTTCAGCAATCACAAACTTAAAATAAATTATTAGGGATGGTGAATCATGGATGCCATAAAAATTGATTCGGTCAATATGCACAAGTAAGCAAACACACTTGTCAATACTAACAAAAATCAACAAAAGATACCAATTACCAACAACTTTCAATATTCAATTAGATTAATAATAAAAAATTATGAAGCTAAAAAATAGGAAAGGCATCCAATTAGAATTTTTTTTGATAGGTAAATATCCAATTAGATTAATAATGCATATTTAACACCAGGGGGAAAAATGCATATATAGTCACAAGTCTCCTATTACATGTCCCAAGCACATAAATGAAACTTGCATGTTGCACCCCTCAACAAACCTTATAAAGTTTTAGATTGGCAGCATGGATTGTTTAATGTGGGAAATCTATTTCAATTTGTAAGGGATTGGACCATAATTTCTTAGGTAAAAGAAAACCCTCAAAGAACATAAATAAAAAACTTATTTCGGGAAGAGAAAAATCTCCAGGGAAGAATGAGAAGAAAGAAGGAACATCATCCAAGGAAATCAAAGCTTGACCTTGAGAAGTACATTGTAAAAAAGATTTCACGTGCCCCATATTAGTTGTCCAATCTAGTTCCACACAGAACTGGGTGACTCCTAAACTTGACATAATTGCTGCAATAAAAGACAGCAACATGCTAAGAATGACAGTAATTAATATAACCTCCATTCTTGGAACATTACTACAACATTTGCCATTTAGGACTTTGTGAGGCATTAAGCTTGGAGGTCCTATTGTTTGCATTTGGGTCCTTATCTTTTTCACATAAAAGACCTCTCCCAGTGAGTCTTGTGGTTGATAGTCTGACCATGATTAAGGTTATAGCTCTATCTTAAATATCTTCCTTATTGCAGTATTGACTGCTCTAAAGGGGCTTTTGTTCTCCCGAAATAGCATAAAGCATAACTGGATACCCAAACTATGAACAATCGGTTAAAATAAAACCTACTCCAAAAGAATAGGGTACCATATCGTGTAAATGTGAACTGAGCTATCAGAAAGTGGAAGTTTCTGTTCATGTGAGCTCAACTCAGTACTAAAAACTTTTTTTTTAATTTAAAAAAAAAAAAAAACATAATCAACTTCGTAGACAAGCATTAAACTAAATTTCAAAGCCAATTGAATATAAAAGCATTATCATTGCAGAACAAAACATTCATCATATATTAATCCACAATGGAATCACCTGTTTTGCTCTTTGCCAGGGATGGCTGTACGACTACATGCATTATGACAACACCACTGCCATTATCACCAAAGGGCATTTTACATTGGCCAACAGTCTTGTTGTTTTCCAAAATTTTACCGGAATTAATCAGTTTCACTTCACTTGCTGCATTTGGTATGATTGTTTTACCTAACAATCAAAAAGATCATCGTAAAAAGAGTCAAAACAAAACACAGGAAATTAAACCTCTAAATTAACAAAATGTTTAATCAAGACAATTATTTTAAGTGTTTAACAAATTTAAATCAAAATCAAAATGAAGTAATCAAAAGAAAAGAATATTACCTTCAGACGCCGAGAAGCAGAGAGCAGAGAGGGCGAGGGCGAGACCGATTATGTGAAGGGAAAAAAGAAAAAAAGAAAAACGGCGAGAGGGTCGGACTGAGGGAGGCTGAGGGAGTGTGGGATTGAGCTCAAATGAGGGAGAGGGAGGGTCGGAATGGACGGGAAGAGTCAACGGCGAGAGGGTCGGACTGAGGGAGGCTGAGGGAGTGTGGGATTGAGCTGAAATGAGGGAGAGGGAGGGTCGGACTGGACGGGAAGAGTTAACGGTGAGAGGGTCGGACTGAGGGAGGCTGAGGGATTGAGCTGAAATGAGGGAGAAGGAGGGTCGGACTGAGGGAGGGAGGCGTGAGGGAGGGTGGGAGTGAGGCTGAAATGAGGGAGAGGGACTTCAGAATTTGGATTGAGGCAGGGAGGCTGAGTGAGGAAATGAAGAGGGAATTAGGGTTAGATACGTGTATATATATATAAAGGGTAGTTTAGTAATTTTAGCTACCGGGTTTTTAAACGGGGCGGGTCTCGGGTCGGGTCTCGGGTTTTTTTGATAAAACCAGGACCCGACCCGGACCCGCTTCGGGTTTTTTTTTTTTAAAAAACCCATACCCGACCCTATTTCTAATCGGACCGGGTAA